>JASAMX010013804.1:0-29925 GCA_030248175.1 Microlaimidae sp. YZB2_3 | reverse complement strand
ACGTTCTCAATTTATGGTTGGCGTGGCGCCATGGGGTGAGGTCGCCCCGTGGCGCTCCCGCGCCACCCATGAAAAAATCACAAATAATGGCTTTACTTACCGAACTACCCATATTCGCTAATAGCAGCCTCCGTGGCTCTCTTCACTGATTTTTGAAACTGATGGAAAACTCCGACTATGTGGGAACAGAAATCCACAGAAAATACTCACCGCCTGCAACAAAGTTAATCCTAAATATATATTATTATCCTGTAAAATATGATTTTAAAATCAAAAGTGTGATTTTAAAATTTATTTTCAACAAAAACTACAACGATGTTTTCAAATGTATTTATTCGTTGATCAATTTACTTTGTTAATAAAACACACGCACAGAGACCTCTGCACTGCTGGAATTCAAAAATGGGTCGAAAAACGGGCAATAAAACGGGCAAGCAAAAGAAAAAAGAGTAAAGAAGAAAAAGAAAAGAGAAAAGGACAAAAACAAAAAAAGGGTAAAATAACTAAATAGCTTAAAAATGCATCAAAATAGGTGAAACTGCACACAAATTTTGTATACCTATGGCGTCATAATAGGTAAAAAAAAATTGCGTCTCATACCTTTTTTAGGTAACGGCGGGAGTAGTAAAGTGGGCGGGGGGAAAACTTAAAAAAGCGTGAGGCATTTTCAAACCGTATGCACATAAAAGCTCTCGGCCTAGTAATTATACTAAAATTGTACCCAACTATTTACGGTCAAATGAAAAACGAAAACTTTTAGAATACTTTTTGCCTATTTTGGGTTTATGTATGAAAAAAGGTAACAGTCGGAACTTGTTACCACATCTTTTTATTACCAGGTAAGTATGAATTTTATCAGGCTGAAAAATAGATGAGTGGTAAGTAAACCACTCGTTCTTTGAGAAAATATCACGTGCAAAGAAACACATGATGCAAGAATTGGTTACACAACCACGAAACTTTTTTGTTACTGTTCATTTTCTTCCTGGCGGAGAGCGGTTACGCCTCGTTCCCAGCCTGGAGGACGTTAACAACAACATGTTTCGTGTAGTTTGCATCGTGGATTACTCGTTAAATTCACTTTACAACTAGCTTTTAATAATTACGGTAACCTAAAATCGGTTAGCCGTAATTTCGTGATGCTCTTGTTTTTTTTCGCATAAAAAGCTTACGACCCCAACCGGGTATGGCTGGACAGATGTCATGTCATCTACCTAGCCATACACAGTTCGTTTTATAATTTTTACACATTGGAAAAAAAAATAACAAACAGTAGCCAAAAATTAAGGCTGGCCGAATTTTTTAAGTCACTCCGCCCTACTACTGCCAAAAATAAATAAATCTGTGTATGACCTAACTAAATTCACCAGAAGGAGCGCGTTGAATTTGAACGAGCTCACCTAGGCATCAGACCCATGGGCCCCAGGAGGGTTCGGGACCCACGTGGACGCGCTTGACCTGCACGTGTTCCAGGCAATTCAAGCCCACTGAATGAGACCCCACCACGAAAAAAACGGCGCCCACGCTGAAATTTCAGTCCGCATTACGGCGTCCCGCACTCCATCGTTCTAGAACATGTACAATTATGCTAAAATTATTAATCCACAAAATTTAGCTATAATGTTCCAAAAAAAAACAGTGACGCCTTATAATAATGCCGAGTTATAAAGCCTGGCGAGTGATGGTGTAAACCTAGCGCGCCGTCAGAGGAGGGAACTGAGGTTAGAGATTACAGGTTCAAGTCTTGTATTACCTTTTTTTCAATCAAAAAACTGAAAATAGCTAATTGTTCAGCATTCTTTCTTTTAAAAACTCCATTTCTTAGGTCTTAAATTTTGGAACGTCACATTTTTAAAAAGTTTAGCTTGCAAAAAATGTAAGTAAAAAAATACGGAATGGTTTCGAAAAAGCAACCCGCTTTCAACCATGAACGAACACTCACGGAATGGTTATTTCTGATAGAACAAACAACGGGCAGTAGCTGTTGTTGGCACCGGACTTCCTTTTGAGTTTTTATTGCGCACTATAATTGTGAAATAAACTATCAACTATCTGTCTATTGTTATTTAAGTTGTTATAGTTTTAATTTGATCTAAATTTAACAGCAATCTATTCTTAAAATATTACCTTTTTAATAAAGTCTAGGATATTTTTTGTTTCGTTTCAAAAGATCGATTTCAGTTAAAAAGTTTCCTAATTGATTAAAAAAAAATTACCTGTGCGGGAAACACTTCCACGTTTTTTTTCTGTGTTGGAAACATTTTTGCTCTCCGTCCATGATAAACTTGGTCAACTTATCACCCCGATGTATTGGGCATTTTTAGACGCGGAAACGGAAATCAGCGTCCCGTTTTTAGAATGGCCATAAGTTGATTAAAGACGAGACTTCCACGGAGCATTGGTGAACTTCCGATTTTTTTTCTGATTTTTCCAAGCGTTGGCGTACGCCGCGTGTCCCCTAGAAACCAGGTACCGAGACATACATGGGCAAGACGCTCAAAGCAGGGATTAAAATTCTGAGAAACGCAAAATACCCATATCGTTTTTTTCTCTAGCGCTATTTTACCCATATTGTTTTTCGATTTTGAAGAAAAATAGGTAAAAAACGCTAATTTTAGGTCAAAAAAGCGGGGAAAAATATAATAATAATATAATATTATTATTGTGATTTTGTTGTTGTAGATAATGACACGGAAAAGCTATGTTCAAAATGTGAAATCCATATGGTAAACGGTCGCCCTACAGAAGAGACGTTCTACAAATACCTAGATTATTTTCTCGAAGATAATCCATCCCCGACTGCCAGTTGTATTAAAGGGTAAGTTCGTAATATATTAAACATTTTAATATGTTTTTAAAAGATCCTTAAAGTTGTCGTTTTATGTATTTATTTTTTTAAAATTAAACTATAACTTGATTTTTGTTCGTGCGAGCCTGAAACTTTCTGGGATTTTTTTTTCGTTTTTCGATATAACAACTACAACTAGAGATGTGCCCAACATCCGCATCGACGGATATCCGCACTATTTTTGACATCAGCATCTGCCGCTTTTAAACTCCATCCGCCGATGTCTATATTGCTTATTTTTGTAAAAGTACCTAATACCAATTTTTTATAGACTTTTAACGCCCTCCAAATCAAAAGATTAGGGTCTAAATAAATTTTTTTACAAATAAAAACAAAAAAATTTATAAACGCTTTTTTACCTAAAAAGTAGTGTTTTTTTAACCTATTTTTTTCCTTCAAAATTGAAACACAATTATGGTAAAAATCAAGAATGCATTAAATAGACATCCGCATCCGCGGATTTCTGTTTCCAAGAATGACCTCCGAGCACATTCCTAATTCATACATGGGCACAGGGGGTGGTTGGGGGGGGGTTAACCCCCCCCCCCAAATTCTGAGAAGGGGGGTTTAACAACCCCCTCCCACTCAGAAGTGGGGGGGGGGAGAAAAAGTTACCCCCCCAATTTGGAAAAATGAAGAAAAAAAATGTCTTTAAAATGACTTCTAACTGCCTCCAAACTTAAGTTTTGAGGTCAAAATAATTGTTTTAAGCAATAAAAAGCTCAAAAATGCAATAAAAAGGGCTTTTTGACCTAAAATTAGCGTTTTTTACCTATTTTTCCTTCAAAATCGAAAAACGATATGGGTAAAATGCACTCCAGAAAAAAAACGATATGGGTATTTTGCGTTTCTCGGATTTTAATCCCCCTCCTAATTTGGGGTTTAACCCCCCCCCCCCACTTCGGAGCAACTTGCCCATGTATGCTCTAATTACATGGTTTCTAGGGGACACGCGGCGTACGCCAACGCTTTGTACAGAAACAATCAGAAAATCGGAACTTTCACCAATCGCTCCGTGGGAGCCTCGTACTTCATGACTTATCACACCATTCTAAAAACGGACGCTGATTTCATTTCCGCGTATAAAAATGCCAGATACATCAGCGATAAGTTGACGAAGTTTATCATGGACGACAAAAATGTTTCCAACGCGGGAGAAAACGTGGAAGTGTTTCCGTACAGGTAATTTTTTTTTTTTTTGAATCAATTAAAAGTTTTAGCTGAAATGGATCTTTTGAAACAAAACAAAAATATCCTAGACTTTATTAAAAAGGTAATATTTTAAGAATCAAGTACTTGTTAAATTTAAATCAAATTAAAACTATAACAACTTGAATAACAATGACAGATAGTTGATAGTTTATTTCACAATTCTATGCGCAATAAAATAAACTAAAAAAGGAAGTCAGTGCCAACAAGCAGTCTGCCCGTTGTTCCTAATGTCTTCTTATCAGAATAACCATTAGTGATGTTCGTTCATGGTTGAAAGCGGGTCCCCTTTTTTCGGAGCCCCAAAGTTCCGTCCTATTTTTTTACTTACATTTATTGCAAGCTAACCTTTTTAAAAATGTGACGTCCCAAAATTTAAGACCTAAGAAATTGAGTTTTGAAAAGAAAGAATGTTGTAAGCTATTTTTAGCTTTTTAATTGAAAAAGGGGTAATACAAGACTTGAACCTGTAATCTCTAACCTCAGTGCCTCATTGACTGACGAGCTGATTTACACCATCACTCGCCAGCTTTATAACTCGCATTATTATAAGGCGTCATATTTTTTGAAACATTATCACTAATATCGATTAATGATTTCAGCGTGATCTACGTGTTCTACGAACAATACCTGACTCTGGTGCGGGACGCCGTAATGCAACTGATCTTCAGCGTAGGCGCCATTTTCGTGGTGACCACTTTGGTCATGGGCTTGGACCCCTGGAGCGCCCTGGTAGTCGACGTCACCATCACCATGATCCTGCTCAACCTGATGGGTCTGATGCACTGGTGGGGCATCTCGTTCAACGCGGTGTCTTTGGTGAATTTAGTCATGGTACGCGGGATTTATTTATTTTGGCAGTAGTAGGGCGACTGACTTGAATTCGGCCAGCCTTAATTTTGGCTACTGTTTGTTATTTTTCCAATGTGTAAAATTATAAAACGAACTGTGTATGGCTAGGTAGATGACATGACGATCTGTCCAGCCATACCCAGTTCAGGTCATAACTTTTTGCATGCGAAAAAAAACAACCGGTGGCCGAAATTACGGCTAACCGAATTTAATTTAGTTACCGTAATTATTAAAAGCTAGTTGTAACGTGAATTTAACGAGTAATAGCGAGATGCGATGCACCGAAACATGTTATTTAAAGCTAACGTCCTCCAGGCTGAAATTAAGGGCGTAACCGCTCTCCGCCAGGAAGAAATAAACAATAAACCCGTGAGCGAGAAAAATTAAAAAAAAAGTTTTCAGTGGTTGTGTAACCAATTATTATTTAGTTGCGTCATGTGTTTCTTTGCACGTGATATTTTCTCAAAGAACGAGTGGTTACTTTACCACTCATCTATTTTCACCCTGATAGAATTCATCTTTAGTGTGGTAATAAAGGGGTGTAGATTAAGGTTCAAGTTTTCTGTTACTTTTTTTCATACATAAAGCCAAAATAGCAAACAGTTTCGGATTTTCTGTGTTCTAAAACTCGTTTTATTTGACCGTAAATAGTTGGGCATCTCATATTGATTACTAACAAGCTTTGTGTGCAGACCTGTGCACGGTTTGAAAATGCCCCCCTCACGCTTTATTGGAGGATTCCCCCCCCCCGTTTTATTACTCCCCCCCCCCGCGAAAAAATGAAAAAGTACCTAAAAATTATGACGCAATTTTTTACCTATTATGACGCCAACATTTCAAAATTTATACAGTTTTTAGCCTATTTCAATGCATTTTAAGCTATTTTAGACCTATTTTTACCTTTTTTTCGCTTTTTTTGTCCTTTTTTCTCTTTTCTTTTCTTCTTTAGTGTTTTTTTTCTTTTTCCCCCTGCTTGCCCCCCCCCCCCGTTTTATTGCCCCCCGTTTCAAAAAAGTTGCCCCCCGTGCCCCCCGTTTTGGAATTGCCCCCCCCCCCGTTTAAACCCCGGGGGGGGGCAGTGCAGAGGTCTCTGTGCTTGTGTTTTATTAACAAAGTAAATTGACAAACAATGAAGTGCATTTATTAACAACGTCGTTGTAGTTTTTGTTGAAAATAAATTTTAAAATCACACTTTGATTTTAAAATAATTATTACAGGATAATAATATATAATTACAGGATTAACTTTGTTGCAGGCGGTGGGTATTTCTGTAGAATTCTGTTCCCACATAGTGCGAGCTTTTTCCATCAGCTTAGAAAGGAGTCGGGTGGAGAGAGCCACGGAGGCTCTGGCGAATATGGGTAGTTCGGTAAGTAAAGCCATTATTATAATTTTTCATGGGTGGCGCGGGAGCGCCACGGGGCGATTTAGCCCCGTGGCGCCGCGCCAACCATAATTAGAAAACGTGGGTAAATTTTGAAATTCAGAACCTTCTTCTTCTTCTTCTTCTTCTTATTATTATTATTATTATTATTATTCCAACGCTCCATCCTTAAAAGCGATATTCCTCATTCGTTACTGATTGATCAAAAATAAACATGGGCTCATAAGAAAGAAGAAGGAATTACGCAACTTTCTTAGGAAGCACTTTTTTGATTTAGGTCCTTGTTATCGATTTATTGATCAAAATAAAAAAATTGAAAAATAGACAAATAAAAACTCCCAACCGCACAATAACAGCCTTTTGGCAACAATAAGGATTGTACAGAGCAGACAACCAACATCCTCTCATAAAAACCGCACAAAAATAGCAGACCGTTTTTAATTGGTGGCAGAAACGGAACCAGTTCCCAGCGCCATCTGCTTCAACCGCGCGAAAATCGGTAAAAACAACAGAGTACTTTTTTTAATTCTTGCATTACTGATGACAAAATTAATTCAAAATATTATTTATTAAAAAATAATAATAAGCGTCGGTGGCGCGGGAGCGCCACGCCCAGGTTGGTAATCATCGGTGGTGCGGGGGTGCCACACTGCAATTTAGCCCACCGCACCGCGCCAATTATACGTAGAGAACGTGAGCAAATTTTGTAATTCATGTTCATCATCTTCTTATTATTATTATTTTAACATTAGAATTATAAATGCAATCATTGGCGCACGTCATCGCGCCAACTATATTTAGAGAACGTAGATAAACTTTGTCTGGAGCACCACTGCACCGCACTAACTATAATTAAACAACGTGGGTAAATTTTGTAATTTATATTAATCATCTTCTTCTTGTTATTTTTTATTTAAAAAAGTATATCTCGGCAACGGAATGATTATAAACATAATGTCATTGCGCAGCTAAAACTATAGTTTATTAGGCTATTTTTTAATTTAATTCAAAAAAAAGTGGTAGACTAGCCTTGAAAAATGCTCTAAGAATAGAGCAGGAAAAAGGGGCGATTTTTTCCCCGGGCGTATGTTTAGACAGAAAAGATGTGGACTAGTCTGAGATGGACATTATGTGGACTATAGAAAATTTGCATTTGGTTTGGCCAGCTGCTCACTAAATAAAAATTTCTGCGATATGATAATGATTTGTTTATACATTGATCTAATCACACAGCACTTTTGCATTTTTTTTAGTTTGATGAAATGTCAATTGAAAAAATTATACCCACAGCAATCTTTGACAAGCGCGAAATCGCCACTTTTTCAAATTTATAGTTGTTTCTTACACATACAAATATAACCTTCGAATTGAAAAAAGTGGCGAGTTCGCGCTTGTCAAAGATTGCTGTGGGTATAATTTTTTCAATTGACATTTCATCAAACTAAAAAAATGCAAAAGTGCTGTGTGATTAGATCAATGTATAAACAAATCATTATCATATCGCAGAAATTTTTATTTAGTGAGCAGCTGGCCAAACCAAATGCAAATTTTTTATAGTCCACATAATGTCCATCTCAGACTAGTCCACATCTTTTCTGTCTAAACATACGCCCGGGGAAAAATCGCCCCTTTTTCCTGCTCTATTCTTAGAGCATTTTTCAAGGCTAGTTAACTATTTGAATGTGCAACCTTTTAAAAAGTTTAAATAAAGTTCGGCCGCGTATGACTGAACTTATTTTTTATTGTATTTTTGTTATAGCTCATATTGTTTTATTATTGTTATAGTTTTATTTATTTTTTTTGTTTAGGTGCTGAGCGGTATCACGCTGACCAAGTTCGGCGGCATCATAGTGCTGGCCTTTTCACATTCCCAGATTTTCCAAGTCTTCTACTTCCGGATGTACTTGGGAATCGTTCTCTACGGCGCCGCCCACGGGCTCGTGTTCCTCCCGGTTTTGCTCAGTTTCATCGGTAATCTATATAAAATTCTTCTTTTTCTTCTTGGTATTTTTACCACATACAAAAATCGAATTTTTTGTGTCCTTTTTTGGCGTTCTTGAAAGTGTAGCGGTATCGCTTTTGAAACAAAACAAAGACCAAGACGAACGCAAGTTTTTTAAAAAAATTAAAACGTTTATGAGTTTTTAGTCGCCAAAACGTTTGAATTTTTAAGGGGGTAGTTTTTTTCAATGTGAAACTGAATTGCTTTTTGGTTATTAATCTAAATAGAACTATAACCAGCAGCCAGATAGGTATGGAATTCCACGAATTTCGAAACTGATTTAATAGCATCTAAAACGTTTTGGCACTTTTAATCTTTAAAAACTTTCATTAAATGGGAATGGGTGCCTCTAAGTTTATGACTGAGGAGTTGGTATAATAAAAATTAATTTTTGCTAAATGTATAAATTATTTAAAAATTTCTGCTCACCTGATATGAACAGCAATTCCCATTTTATTGGGAGAGATTCGGATTTTCACAGAAACAAACAAATTAAATATAATAAGTTGTTGATATGTTATGTTTTATTGCGTTTCAGGTCCATCCGTGAACAAGCGTAAGCTTTATTTGAAGCAGCAGCAGGAATTGCTGGGTAACGGGACTGCTCAAGGGGCCTCTGGGGCCTCTCTGATCGCCCAGGCCAATTTTGACGCCACGGAGAGGGAACCGGACCTGGTCAACTCCCCGATGATCTACGAGGCCTACGTGGACGCCTGACGAACAGACAAACAAGCAGAATTAGAAAAAAACAGAGAGACTTACTATGCTCCGCTGTTCGCAATTCCAGCTTTCTGATACAACTGACTGCGCCACTATAATTTGAATGTTATCGCTTCGTTGTTCAGCGAAAACGTGGGAATTTCACCGAATTATTGATTGATTCTGGAAAGGACCAAATATTGGCGATAAAAGAAATAATCGGATTATATTAAATGAGTCGGGGGGAGCATCCAGCAAGGCGACGCCACCGTGTCAAATATTGATTGATTGATTACATCGTTGAGTGCGTGGATATGTTTGATTAAATTGATAGGATATCGGCTGTGTCAGTTATCGAAAATCGATTATTGAATTGGGACTCTCCTTTATTATTATTATTATTTGTACACTTACTGTGATTGCGTATCAGATTCTTCTCAACTACCAGTTCTGATGCAAATCGTCGTTACTACGGCAAAATGAGCCACAGTTCGTATGAAATATGTGTGCCTGAGACTGATTTTAGATTTCTAATAGTACATTACTAACTACAGAATGACTCACAGTTACGTGTATTTTATAATAACAGTGGCTCATTTTGCCGTAGTAACGACAAAATGGCATGCACGAGTTTCTTCTTAACACCAGTTTTTCTAATTATGTTTTCTTTGCCATTTTGTTTTGTTTCCTATTATTTGCTGGTACCCGGCAGTTTTGATCAAAATTTTTATAATTGTTTATTCATTGGCTGCCAATTCATATTTTATAAATGTATCAATCTAAATAAATAACGATTTTTATGATTTATTATAGTGAAATTTCTATTTAACTGCATAAGGTTTAAAACTAAGGGAAAGACAATTCGGAATTATTTTAAAAATTAGGGAAACAAAATTTTTGATGTTATAGGTCAGGGGATTACGATAATAGAACCAAAAAATATATATTTACATTTTAATATTTATTTTGCTCTCAATAAATTTAGACTTCTGTCCCGAACCTCGATTATTGGTTTTTTGTAAGAACAAATTTTAAATTTTTTTTAATAATCTGTCCCAATTTTGTTTTCAATAAAAACTATATTCCTTAATGTTAATCTAATAATCAAGGTTATTGCCTTTAGTAAAGATTTGACAGCGTTCTACTGAAGAATTGATTGATTCAGCAGCATGATTAATTAATTTCACCGAGCAATTAAAATAAATTTGTAGGTTAAATTGTAATATTTTTAAATTAATAAATCTAACTTGATTCAAAGGTCAATAATATTCAAAACTAGGAAAGGTATCAGCATACTTACTTCACTGTTTTATTGCAAAGTGTGTTGTCTTAGGTAGGTTTTATTAAATAATGCGAGGTCGCTGGGCGTTTAGTTGAATTTGTTAATTTATTTAACGTTATATATTTAAAAGCTGTTGTGTTTTGTGTCTGTCTAAGATGTTGGTGTTGCTTGTTTGTTATATCTAGTCACAGACCTGTGAACGGTCTGAAAATGCCCCCCTGCTTTATTGAAGGATTTGCCCCCCTTCCCCACCCCGTTTTATTGCCCCCCCCGTGGAAAAATGAAAGAGTACCCAAAAATTATGACGGCATTTTTTACCTATTATGACGCCATCATCGCGAAATTTTTGCAGTTTTTAGCCTATTTCAATGTATTTTAAACCATTTTAGACCCATTTTTACCTTATTTTCGCTTTTTTGTCCCTTTTTTCCCTTTTCCTTCTTTTTTCTCTTTTTTTCCTCTTTTTTCTTTTCTCCCCTGCTTGCCCCCCCCCGTTTTATTGTCATCCCCGTTTCAAAAAAGTAGTTGCCCTCAACCCGTTTTGGAATTGCCCCCCAATAAAACCACGGGGAGGGGGGGCGGCAGAGCACAGGTCTGCTAGTCATGACTCATGATTATCCTGCCCTCCCTTAAACTCCACTATTTATTTTTAGGAAAAAGTAGTCGCACCTCCTAATCAAATTGTGAGAAGTGAAATTTAAAAAATGCTACGCTAATTTTGCATCAAAAATATAACTGACATTTTATTGGGAACCTAACATTTTGTCATTAATACGGCAACATAAGCCACAACAATTCTTATGAAATATATGTGACTGTGACTCATTTTAAATTTTTAAAAGCACCCTGTGCATTACAGAATGAGTGACGGTCACGTGAGTTTTATAATGACACTGGCTTATTTTGCTGTAGTGACGACAATAGGGTACTGTAACATCCCGTTTTAAGTCATAGAAAAATGCGAATAGCTTAAGGGAGGGCTCACCCATTTGCGATAAAATTGGCTACCATGTAGATTACGGATTTGTTTTGCAATTAAAAAAAATTATTTCAAAAGTATTGCATGTTTTTATAATATGATTAATGGGTATCAAATTGTTCCGATTATAACATAATACATAATTTTACGATTAGTTGATAAAATAATGGCTGATTGGTATTTATTCAGCTGCAAATACTATTATGCTATAATTTATCAATAATAATTTCGTTTACTAGGTTTTTTTTGGGGAAAGTGGGGTTTAACATTCGCGAAAAAGTTTTTATATCTAGTATAAAAATGCGACTAATATGACCACAAGTAACACTTTTCAAATATTTTATTAATTACCTAATAGTTTAATTAGTATATCAATTTTAAAGCCAATTATAAAAAAAGCCATAAAGTAGAAAACTAAGAAGCATAAGGTGCTTTTTTGTGTATGGGTTAAAAAAATTATCGGTGATTTGTTGTCAGTTTTGACATAATTGCTGTTATACTTTCGTATCTGTAATTTTTCACTAAACCGTATCAGCGTCTCAGCGTTTATATTTTCGATGCATTTTGTACATCTATTTTATAATTATATCTCAAACTTTAGTAACGTACCGTTATTTAATACTAAAAGCGTATAATAAAATAGTTAATTTAAAATTGAATCTTTAAAATTTTATTTAAAATTGGTGACAAAAATTAATATTAATATTGCCTTGTTTGCAATTTTATGGTGCAGTAAACTGAAACAAAAATCAGGTTTGGTGTGGTTTATGGAGTTCTAATAATTTAGGAAAAAAGCTCATGACATAGTTCGCTGGGTTCAATGAATTAATAGTACATTTAATTTTAAAAATGGTCTGATTTTTGTTTTATGCGCATACTAACTGCCCTTTTTGCTGTAAACGGTGCAAGAACGCGGTACAACACTATTTTTTAATATTGTAAATACTAGTATTATTAATACTATTCATTTTATTATTACGAATGCAATTGGTGAGTTCAAATCTCTGTAATTTTGTTTGTTTATAATTATAAATATAAATAATGTAAATAGAAAAATAAGGTATATAATCTACTATCGAAACCCCGTTGTTTCTGTAAAGCTAAAAAAACTCGGTTGCTTGGTGCTGAACTCGATTTTAAAAGAGACTTATCGACTTATTTGTTTTTATTTTTCCGTATGCTCAAGGGACGGACTGTTTAAAAGTGAAATTGATCTTTAAAAGTTAAACTCCATTGACGTCACCCGTTATAACACAAACTGAAAAGGGGTTTTTTTGGCTTTTTTTATTTTAAGTATAATGTTCATTCTTTAATTATTTGGCAAAGGACTTTTATTTACCAATTGCTCATTTTAATCACAGCTTTCTACATCAGTTTTTTTTTCTGATGAATTGTTTAATTGGTCTGTCCGTATGTTTAATAAAACCGTTTTATGCATAAAAAATGGAAAAAAATATCTTAAAAGTTAATGGATTTGAATCATTTAGTTTATTAGCCAATTCAGACTTGCTATATTATTTTATGTAATAGTTATGTGAATAATTAAGCTGTGTATTTTTTAAATCTGTTTCTACACTTCAATACTATGCTATGGAGCTCCGCCCATTAACAGAGAAATTTAAGCGTATTCAGGCTTGAAATATGTTTTATATCATTTGCAATTTTGGGTTTTTTTACTGTTTGATTAAGTTTCGGAAAAAAAACTAGTTTTCCAAAAAAGGTAGCAAAATAATATGGCATTAATTAAACACGAAATTAGTAGAGCTTGTTTTCCGAAACTCCAGTGGTTGTTCCGCTGCTCCGAAAGGCGGACCTCAGTTTTGGAGCTCCGGAGAACATCACTCATTAATATTTTGTAACTTTGTTTATAAAATGGTTGTTTGTTTTTCGTAGGTGTGATAAATAATATAAAATGCTTCAATCAAAATAAAATAATTAAAATTGTCTTTTGTTTTCCTTTAATTTTATAGTACCTTTCTAAAAACTAAATGACAAGTTCTTGACATTCTGTGAATTTATTTATGTTTTATTGTAATTAAAAAATTCATTAACTCGAAATATTGTTTGTTCTAAAATTTTACCACGTTCTTCATAACAATAATTTCAGTTAAATTTTAACATTAATTGCTTTGATCATGTAAAATCATTGATTCACACCTATTTGCATATAAAAATACTTTGGTAATTATACGAGTAAAAATATAAAAAATATCCTGTCATTTTGCTGTAACTGTAATACTTGTAAGTTTTTCTGAGAGCTAGCATTCCTGAATTTGTGTTTGGTGGTGGTTTTAATTTTAAATATTTATAGCTGTGGATTCATAAAAAAAACGACGGTTGTTTCTAAACCATCGCTAGCTCTGAAGCTCCGCAGTTCGGCCCATAATGATTAACAACCTTAGCTTTTTTAAAACTGTTTTGAAATAGTTTTAGTCTAGAAAAATGCTTTAAAATTTATATAGCAAAACTCTGGTTAAGTATTTAGTAAATTAACAGAAAATATACCGGACTTCTGTAGATTAAAGGTGCTCCGAAGCTCTAAATAATCGTTTTGACTTCCGAACGCGGAGTTCAGGGGCACATAATTAACTCTAAAAGATGTACGTGTAATATTTCGTTCCGGTTGCAAATAGATAAGCTGCTAATTTGTGAATTCTACTAGCGTTATATTATTTTACTAGTACCGGTAAAATATGAAATAAGTTTTCCTTCATACTTTATTTTGTACGTAATGTTTTTTATTTGTATTCTTTTTTCATGTTTGATTTGGTATTACTGTCATTGTCTATTTTGTATAAATATTTAAACTGTTCTACATTGAACTCGCTATTGTTCAAAAATTTTTGTACTTTCAAAGCTAATTGAAAAATATATTTTTTCACAAATTTAATGGTTTATTAACATGATGTAAAACAGTTTAGAAGTGTTAAAATTATAAAACAATGTGATTTATTGTACGCATATTTGGCTCGTGATAGCTAAACCCGTTTTTATAGTGTATTTTATTTATCAATTTTATTACGTGAGATTACTGTTTTTTGAGTAAATTTTATCTTCATTTCTGCGTTTGTTAACATTTGTATTATTTTGTGGAAAAGATATAAAAAACGTCTAGACAATAAAAAATAAACATCGTCATTACCAAAAAAAAAACTTGTAGTCAAAAACAACAAAAAATAACGCGTGTGATTTATTACGTTCATTTTAAACCTAAAGCCGGGTGCCAAAAAAAACCTAAACAGGGAAAATTAAGCGTTTATTTATAAAAAAAGTTTTCCTATGCACATTTTTTTGTTTGTGAAAGATCCTTTCACACTTACGACGCACAATTCACGATGCAGAATGCGTTATGTCGCCTTGTTGTGTAACAAACAAAAAAACCTGCAGACACATTTGTTTGTAATTTTTTGCCTGATCACAAATTTAGTTGTAACAAAAAAAATAATTTTCATCTAAGCAGACAGGTGATCTTATAAAAATGCCGATCCATCCATCAAAATTTAATAAAGGTATGGACCTACCTAGCATTACAAAATTTGGGTCCGCGGTCCCGCCGCGAAATCAAATTTCGTTATGAAACCAATGATTTTTACCAAATTTTTTCTGAAACCGGAGATTAAACAACTATATTAAAACAATTTCGAATAATTTTGTTAAGTTTTGACTATTATTTAGAGCTATATTAAGCGTAACTAAAGTTTCTCATATGTAAATTTTTTTGGTTATTCCGAAAAAACAAACATTTTGTGATGCTTAATTAAATACAAAAAGACCACGAACATTTTTCAAGTAGATGTTTTATTTGTATATAGTATTTCCAGTTTCAAAAATAATACGAAAAAATGCATTTAATTTGAGAGGAACTTTGTTTCGTGGTGGGACCGCCGACCCAATTTTTGTTATGCTAGGTAGGTCCATTACAGCGGTAGTAGCGCTATCGTGATAAAATATTCCGATTTGTTCAGCACGGTCGTCCAAAAACCTCAGTTTCGTCCGAAACCGCTCGCCCGCCAAAAGATTACGTCTCTCACCAAAAAGCTGGTCTTCGTGCGGACAAAAAATCAAAACGTCGCCCAAACAGAAAAATATCACACACTGCGCACATGCGATAACTTTGAAACCTATCAGTGGTATTTTTAAACTTTCGGGCATTTACCAACATTTGCCGTCCGGGTTTTTGAAAACCTAAAAAATAAAGTTGGATAAATCTCGAATAAAAAATGTGTGTTGTTAAATTAAAACATGAAAACCAATAGACTAAAAAAAGCTTCATATCAATTGCGCAAAAATTTAAATGTATTTGATGATTTAAAATAACAAGAGCATTTTAACTCTATCCTACTTCTGTGCAATAATAATCAAACACCAAAAACCAAATTTTTATAATCATCACAAATGTGCTAAAAGTGTCACCGAAATGCACTCGGTGTGTGAAATACATTAAAAAATTAGTTAAAACTTCTTTAATAGTCATTTCACGGATAACTTTTGCGCTCTAAAACGCGATCAAAGTACTTTTTCAGTTTGGTGTTTGATTATTTTTGCACCAAAATATGGTAGAATTAAGATGCTCTTGTCATTTTAAACGATCAAATACATCTAATTTTTTTGTGAACTTTATATAGAGCTTTTTTTATCTTAGTTTTCGTATTTTCATTTAACAAAATACATTCGTTTTTAATTTATTCGAAATTTATTGAATATTATTTTTTAGGTTTTCGAAAATCCGGACGGCCATTGCTGGTGAAAAATGAAAATACAAAAACTAATAAAGCGAAAAAAAGCTCTATATAAATTTAAAAAAAAATTAGATGTATTTCATTGTGTAAAATGACAGAAGCATCTTAACTCTACCGTATTTTGGGGCAAAAATAACCAAACACCAAACTCGAATAGTATTTTGTTTCAAAGCGCAACATTAAAATTGTTATCCTTGAAATGACTACTAAACAAGTTTTAACTAATTTTTCAGAATAATCGAGTGGGTTTAAGTGACGCGTTTAGCAAATTTGTGCTGAATACAAAAATTTGGTTTTTGGTGTTCGGTTATTTTTGCACCAAAAAACGGTAGAATTAAGATTCTCTTGTCATTTTAAACCATCAAATACATTTAATTTTTAGTACAGTTTATACAGAACGTTTTTCGCTCTATTAGTTTTTATATTTTCATTTAACAAAATACATTTATTTTCGATTTATTCAAAATTTATCGAATTTTATTTTTTAGGTTTTCAAAAATCCGGACGCCAAATGTTGGCGAGTACTAACCCGACCGCATCTGAACTCTACCGTATTTTGGTGCAAAAATAACCAAACACCAAACTCAAATAGTATTTTTATCGCGTTTCAAAACGCAAAATTAAAATTTTTATCCCTGAAATGACTACTAAATAAGTTTTAAATAATTTTTTAGTGTATTTCACAACCCGAGTGGATTTTAGTGACCCAGTGAATTCAGTTTCAATACTACTTGAGTTTGGGGTTTGGTTATTCCTTAAGCACGTAAAAAAAAGTTAACCCGGGGTAAATTTTAACCGCGCGTCAGAATGCGCGCCAGAGGGCTGGTACTCACCAAGATTTTCCGTCCGGATTTTTGAAAACCTAAAAAATATAATTCATTAAATCGCGAATAAATCTAGAACGAATGTATTTCGTTAAATGAAAATATGAAAACTAATAGAGTGAAAAAAAGCACTATATAAATTTCACAAAAAATTAGATGTTTTTGATCGTTTAAAATGACAAGAGCATCTTAACTCTACCGTAATTTAGCAAAAAATTACCAAACACCAAATTTAAATTTCACTTTAATCGCTTTTCAAAGGCGCAAAAATAAAATGGGGTTGTTTTTGTTTGGTGGTTGGTGGGTTGTTGTGTGTTTGGGTTTGGTGTTGGTTTTGTTGTTGTGTTTTGTTTTTTTTTTTTGTTTGTTTTTCGCTCTTTTCTTGTTTTTTGTTTTTTGAAAAAAAGTTTTTTCGATAAATCTTGAATAAATCGAAAACATTAATATATTATGTTAAAGTGGGGTTTTGGCGTTTTGGGTCTTTGTGTTTGGTTTTTTTGTGGTGTTTGTGCTTGTGTCTTTTCTTTTTTGTTTTTAGCTTTTTTTGCTCTTTTCTTTGGTTTTTGTTTTTGTTGTTTTGTTTTTTGGTTGTTTTTTTTTGGTTTTTCAAAATCGGAAGGCCAATGTGAATTCCAGCCCAGCCCCGCCTCCTTTTGGTCTGGATTTTTGCCAGGGCGGGTTGTTGTAAAAAGTTCTGTAAATATTTAATAAATCGAAAACGAATATATTTTGTTAAATGAAAATAAGAAAACTAATAGAGCGAAAAAAGCTCTGTATAAATTGTATTAAAAATTAAATGTATTTGATGGTTTAAAATGACAAGAGCATATTAATTCTACCGTATTTTGGTGCAAAAATAACCGAACACCAAAGACTAAATTTTTGTATTGAACACAAATGTGCTAAACGGGTCACTGAAATCCACTCGGTTTGTGAAATACATGAAAAAATTATTTTAAACTTACTTAGTAGTCATTTCAAGGATAAAAATTATAATTTTGCGCTTTGAAACGCGATCAAAATACTATTTCAGTTTGGTTATTTTCGCACCAAAATACGGTAGAGTTCAGGTAGATTTTAACGGGATCCTTAGTTTAACCCGTTCCCGTGAAGGCTTTTCCCCCGTTAGAACCAAGAAACTTTCGTAGGACAAGGGTGAAAGCCTTAAAAAATTAGAGGTGAAATCCCATGGTTCACTACTGGGTTTTTTAAGGTTAAACGCAGCTTTTGGCTGGCGGGACTTTCACCCCGCACCTACGATAGTTGAATTTATTGCCAATTTGAGGGCGGACCACTGAAGCTCCTTCTGATTTAAATGGTCGAATCTCCCGAAAGCTTTAAATTTGCTTAACTATTAAATTTTACGTGAAACACATTTACAACGCCTCGAAAAAACAATAAGACGCTTAGTAAACTTACGAACTTGTTTAGTTTTGTGCTTTCACAAGATAGTCCCGATACAATTTCAAATAACAAGAAAAGTGTCTTGTCAAAGTCTAAAATTTTCAAAAAATTTTTTCATCAGGAATAAGTTCCAACAGATTTAGTTTTAATCAATATCTCGTAATTTTTGTTTTTCAAAAATACTAGTGATGAATCACTTCGGTCATTACGCCACTTGCACAAAACACTAAAAAAGGGAAAAAGATAAGGTAGGGTAACTGACTTAATTTAGGCCACGCCGTAATTTCGGCCACCAATTTAGGGTGTTAGAAAATTGGCTTATTTTTAAAACACAAAAAAACTAGCACAAAAGCAACTGGATTAATGTTGAATAAAATGTTTTTGCAAAAGTTTTTTATTTTTGTTATTCAACATTATCAAAATCTTTATACTAAAAGTGAATTTTTTGTGATTTTCCTAATTTTTGCTTTGTGTTTAAACTGCATCAAATTCAGAACAAAGCATTATATAACTTTAAAATATCTTCTATTTAAGGCTCAAAGTTGTTAATTTTCATGTTTTGATATTTTCTTCAAAATCATTTTCCAATGCGTTTAACTAACTGCGCATTTTAAGATTCCGTTAATTTCGGCCACCTGCTCTCTTAATTTTGGTCAGCCATTTTTAATAAAAAATCTGCCAAAATGGCAGAATATTTAGCCAATTTTCACGCGGCTAATATTTCTGCCAAATTGGCAGATATTTTTTATTATTTTGGCAGACTTATACTTCGCCAAAATGGCAGACAATAATGTCTGCTAATTTGGCAGTTATTTCAACCAATAGGACGAAATTAGATTTGTCATTCTGAAAGCACTTTTTTAAGCCTTTAAAATCATTTTAAAGAATAATATTACTGTTTTTAAAGGTTTGTTTGTTTTTATACAGGCAATAGCTGTTATAGGTTAAAACATAATTAACGCTTGTTTGTTGGTGTTCATCTAAATAATGCGGTTTTCAAAATTTCATTTCAAAATTTATTTTTAGTTCACTATCATAAAAATCTATGGTTTTTAAAATTTAGGTAAAAGAACCTGCCGTTTGTTGCTGTTTTCAATATCATTGTACTACCGTATTTATAAAGAAATTTTTTGCTCGTTTGAGTTTGTTTTGACGTTTTTTAAGCCATTTTAAAATTAAAATTGAACAAAAAATAAAAATTATTAAAACTTGTTTTTTTAAGGTTTTGACATAATTATTTAAAATCTTGCTAATAACTATTAAAGTTCGCAAACGGGAAAAATTAAGTTATATGTACCAAGAACAATACCTAAGGGTAAATTTGGAACCTTTACAAATTTTTATTGTTCGTTTAAGCATTAGTTATGGCCAGTTTTTTGTAGGTGGCCGAAATAAATGGCACACGCCTTAACTTTGGCCACTTTAAAAAAAAAGTTTAAACCTTCACTGATTTTTAAGTGTAACAGAAATATTCAAATTTTGCACTGGAATAACAAATATAGCTATTGTTTGATTTTTAGGCCAAATTTGGGCTTGATTGAAAAAGCCAGAAAAAACTTATCCAAAAAAATAAAAAAAGGTGGCCGAAATTAAGTTAGTTACCCTAATTACGGAGTTCCTTATTTTTGCCAAATAATATGTCGAGATTTTAAGGGGCCCCTTATCTTTCAGGAACCTGATTTTTTGAGCCGTCCACTTACCTTAAATTTAAAAAAGCTACTTAACCCTTTGGGATTCTTTTTGCTGCAAATCCGTAGAAGGGATTCTGCGTCACCGCTGCACTGTGTTAAACTTCGCGTCTGGACGATTAGGACACGGAATTCAATACTGAGCAGCACTGACACGAAATTCATTCTGCGGATTTGCAGCGGTATTTGAATGATAAAATCCCAAAGGGTTAAATTAAGGTTAAGGGGTCCTTATTTTGAACAATCCACAATCGACGCCGACCCCTGTGGCTGAGCTCAATAACAAATTTTCATCGCGTCACGACACGACTATTAAACGACAAAGCAACACTCAAAAGTTTAAGTAGATTGATATTAAAGATTAAATAAATATTAAATACCATATTTCAACAATTTAAATTATTGGATTTGGAACAAAAATTTCAATATTTTTAACGCCAAGGGCAAAAGCTAAATATTTTTTATATATATTTGTTAAAAAAATTAGTTTAAAATATTACACAATAAATCCTATAGGGTCTGATGTGTCTTTTACAATTTTTCAAGGTCAGTAAGAGTATAATTCTGCCATAATTTATTTAGAATAGTATAATTCGAATTCAATTCAATATTTTATTCTGATCTTACCATTTTGAAAGTGAGGGTTCCAAAACATTTTAAAAGTGAGGGTTCCAAAACATTATTAATGTTTCTCAAAAATGTCGCTGAGGTGTCGTCACGCAGCCACGCATAATAACAATACACAGAAAAGCTCCGCCTTTTGGATAGATTTCCTCCTATTCGACCAATGAATGAATTGGGGGCGGGAATCTTATGTCACATTTCATTTGACATTTGGATTTGAGCGAAGTGACTGGTTTAACACGCTTTAAGATGCTATTGTTTTCGTAATAGTGTGTAATAAAGTATCTCGGTTTATTTAGTGTTATGAATTATTGAAACTATAAATTTCTGGGAATTATATTATTAAAATATTATATTTTTGATTTTAATACGGTTGCAAATTGAAAACCTTCCAAAAAATTGCAATTTATGCAGTCAGTGATTAATTTTGTGTTTAGTTTGCGCGGATTCTTGCTTTTAAATAAAACGTCTTTAAACTTTTGTTTAAAACCCTAACTGTTAATTTTTTTTTGCTTATTTTTTTAATGTTGATTTTATTATTTCGATTTATAGGCTGTTCGGGTATATTTTTTGTATTATATGTATTTTTTGCACCACCCAATCTATTAATTTCTTTTTATTTTATTAAAGTATTAATTTATTTTATTAATTCAATCAAGAATATATAATTTGTGTTATTTATTCTTAATTCAACAAAGGATAGAAATTAGATTTTTTTACCACTTTTACAAAATGTATATACCACCCTTACCGGTATCATCAATTAAAAAAAGTTTTTTTTTTAGAATTTTCTGTAGAGAAATGCAGTCCTGTAATCTGTGCTTTATTACGCCTGGTTGATGATTGTAATAATGATTGTAATAATAATGGTGAGTATTTAAAGTTGTTTTTCTTTAGAAGTTGCGCCTATCTTCGATTTAGCAGAATTTAGATTTAGCAAATTTAATCTCCAGCATTTATCCTTGCGAGGTGATCCCAACAGTGCAAAATGAACAACAAAATGCGTTAGCAACGCAATTTATTTCGCAATAAAATGATATTCTTGTGTTTTCTAAGCTTAAAAATCATAAAAAACTTTATCAAATCAGCTGCGCGGCGATTATGCTGGAAATCAAATTTCCGAAAACCAAAATTTATTTAGGTAACATAAACATAAACCCAGTTAATTTTCAGTAAAAGGTAAAGCTAAAATGTTTGTTTTGTTTTATAATTACTAACTTGAGAGTTGAT
Organism: Microlaimidae sp. YZB2_3; assembly: GCA_030248175.1. Taxonomy (NCBI): domain Eukaryota; kingdom Metazoa; phylum Nematoda; class Chromadorea; order Desmodorida; family Microlaimidae; species Microlaimidae sp. YZB2_3. Next base: position 8,161 of record JASAMX010013804.1, on the reverse strand, counting down.
TTAAGTCAGGTAAAAAAAGAGGGCGGAGGGCCTAAGCTTGACCAAAATTTTTTTAAAAAATTGATGTTTTTGGTGAACTTTAAATTGTGATAAATATTTGTTCAGTTTATTTTATGTGATACATTTTCATTTTTCATTCATTTTTTTTCATTATATATTATTATTTTATGTTTTATTATCATATTTTAAAACTTTTTTAGCATTTTAAAAGCGTTTTTTTATCAATTTTTAATATACATACCGTCTTTATTTTAACCTACACCAAAATCGTACCTCCCCCAGCGCTTTTTGAGAATTAGCTTTAGCTCCGACCGATAAGTTATGCTCCCTGGAAGTAGTATTTTGGCCTGTTTGTACATTTTTAATGTCAAAAGTTATTTTAGTTTTGATGATAGTAGCTAATACTTCAAATGGAATATTCAGCCAAAAAACCAAACAGAATTTGTTTGGTGTCGTTTGCTATTCTTATTATCCTGTGCCTAAGCGTTGTTGCTTTGCCTGTGGAAGAACAATGTAATTTTTTGCAAAGCTATGGATTACCAAAACATATAATACCTCCGAAGCCTACAAGTAGTAAGTTTAAGAATATATTTTTGACGTTTAATTCACTTGGCGCGAAGTTAACCTGAGCAATTTTTTTGTTGAAGAGATAAATAAATTTTAGTGCGCTAAAAATTTGGAAAAATCACAATAAAAATATGGTTTTAACTTTAATATCTGCATATTCTAAAATATTGAAAACATACAAAAAATTCTACCTAAAAATAAAATAGTTAAATTGACATTCAAACGAAAAGCGATCGATTGATTTGGTATGTTCACAGGAAAAAAAGGGTGAAAACAAACAAGTGGAAACTTATAGCTTATTATCCTGCCGCGTAAGTGGTTTGTTCCGCTTGACATTTGCTGTTTAAACCACGAGGATTGTGGTCACTTGAAAAGTTGTAAACATTTGCACGATCGCCTAATGCAAACCCACACGGTTGACATTTTAGCGGTGTGACATTTCAGGTGCGATTTTGTTTTCAAATCCATCCGCCCATTCGTAAACAAAGCGGCTAAAAGTAAAATGCTGCTCAAAAGAAGTCGGAGTCTTGACTGTGGGAAAGTTGTTCACAGCAATATCTATTACCTATCTACCTTTTAAATAAAATCTATTCCAGATGAAGAATTCTTTAGGAACTTTTTAACCCCAGTTTATTCGGAAATTCTTACATAAAACGAAACAAAAAGCGTTTTTTTAGAACTGCAAATACATAATGTTTTAATAAAATTACGTTATTTATTGCATAATTTCTTTCCTATAAAATGTTGTGAACATTATCATAAATTCTGATCATAGGTGAGCACGGTCAGGGAAGCTAGGGGGAGGGGTGGTTACCCGGGGTAAATCGAATTTTGAATTCTAGGAGGGGGATCCCAGGGGAGTCCGAACCCCCCTAGCTTTTTAGGGGGGGTCGACCCGGGGTGCGAAATTTTGAAATCTAGAGGGGGTCAGGTGGGGTCCGGTGTCCAAAGCAAAACAGTTTTAAACCATAATAACTTTAATAATTGTTCTTTTTATAGAATAATACTACATTTTATTGAATAAAAAGCTATATTCATGTATAAAAAGGGTGTAAAAGCATGAATATGTGATAAAAATTCACGTTTTTGGAAGAAAATTTAGTATAAAAAAGGTACCTAAAATTTTCCTGAGGGAGGAGGGGGGGGGTCAGATTTGAAAATCGAGAGGGGGGTGGGGGGTAAAAAATTCGGAAATTTGGGGGGAGGGGGGGCCCCCTTGATTTTCGTCTAGAGGGGGCCCTAAAATTTCGAGGCTAGGGGCATACATGGGCACGGGGGGGTTAACCCCCCCCAAATTCTGAGAAGTGGGGTTAAAACCCCCTCCCACTCAGAAGTGGGGGGGGGAAAGTTAACCCCCCCAATTTTGGAGAAATGAAGAAAAAAATGTCTTTAAAATGACTTCTAACTGCCTCCAAACTTAAGTTTTGAGGTCAAAATGAATGTTTTAAGCAATAAAAAGCTCAAAAATGCAATAGAAAGGGCTTTTTGACTTAAAATTAGTGTTTTTAACCTATTTTTCCTTCAAAATCGAAAAATGATATGGGTAAAATGCACTCCAGAAAAAAAACGATATGAGTATTTTGCGTTTCTCGGATTTTAACCCCCCCTGATTTGGGGTTTAACCCCCCCCACTCCGGACCAACTTGCCCATGTATGGCTAGGGGGGAGGGTGGACCTCACCCTGCTCCCCCCCTCTTTATCACCTATGATCCTGATAATTTTATAAAGCAAGGTACAAGTCAAATTTTAACCGGTATCACCACGTACCAATTATCGATCCAAAAGTAAAATCTACCTGCAAAACAATTATTTTAGGTGCTTTGTCGATTTGCAGTAATTCCGCCGCAAAAAGCTGCTGTAGTGCCCCGGTAGAAGTGGCTTTTACCGAGTTTTCAGGAAGAAATCTTAACGATCGCATGTCGGATTTTACTGTCGGTGCGGTCGCTTATTTGAGACACCAGTCCAGCCTTCTCAGAGGTAGGTAAATCGCCGTAAATGAGTCTACCAGTGGCGTGCCCAGGGGGGGGGGGCGGGGGGGGGGGCGGCCGCCCCCCCCAAATCCGGTGAAGCCGGATTTTTTCATAAGGGGGGACCCTTACGTTTTTTGAATTTTGGGAGAGAAAATTTTTTTTCTGAAATATTAATACAAAAACTTTCCTGATGCCTTCCAAAAGCATATTAATAGTCAAAAAACCAAATTTTCCCCGCTTCGCGGGTAGTTTAAATTGACAATTTATCTCAGTTTTTCCATTTCAATCGATGTTGCCGCTCAATAGTTAAGGCATACATGTTAAATAAAACTACTATAAACACTATTAACCTTTTATTAACGTTTTAAACACATGTTTTAAATGGATAGGAATAAAAAAAACTTAAATTTTGTTTTAATTATCATCTGGAATTAAAATTTCTCTAGTGTATTTTCGCGCATTAAATAAAATATTTCCCCCCGGGGGGAATGCGCCCCCCCGGACCCCCTTGACAAGGGGCTCTGCCCCTTGACCCCGCTGGGGGGCGAGAGCCCCCCAGACCCCCCATTTCTGGGGGCCTACCGCCCCCCAGATCCCCCCTCAGGGTTAGTATGTACCCCCCAGACCGCCCCCCCCCCCGAAATGAAATCCTGGGCACGCCCCGGGAGGCTACATCAAAATTAGTGGGCGTCAATATAAAATACACCTAGCCATAGGTGAAAAATGGAGGGGGCAGTGTGGGGTCCACCTCCTCCCTAGCCTCGAAATTTTGGGAGCCCCCTTTAGACGAAAATCCAGGCCCCCCCTCCTCCCAAATTTCCGAATTTTTACCCCTAACCCCCTTTAGAATTTAAAATCTGACCCCCTTCCCTCCCCCCTCGGAAAAAATTTTAGGTACATATTTTATAATAAATTTTCTTCCAAAAACGTGAATGTTTAACACATATTCATGTTTTTACACCCTTTTTACACCAGAATATCGCTTTTTATTCAATTAAATGTAGTATTATCCTATAAAAGGAACAAACAATTATTAAAGTTATTATAGTTTAAAACTGTTTTGCTTTGGACACCGGACCCCACCCACCTGGCCCCCATCTAGATTTCAAAATTTCGCACCCCGGGTCGACAACTTCTAAAAACAACTTTTAGGGGGGGGGGGTCCGCACCCCCCTGAGACCCCCTCCTAGAATTCAAATTCGATTTACCCCGGGTGGTAACCATCCCCCCCCTAGCTGCCGGGACCGTTCTCACCTATGCACCTGGCTATTAATCATTCTTAGTTAGGCAGGACGCTGTTGGAAATATAAAAAGAATCGCAGGCGGTAATATTTTATACGAATTCGAACTGACTCTACCGTAGTAACGACTTTCAGAAAAGTACTAAGTTGGGTTAACGCTAAGCCGAAGAAACATTGTCTAAATTATATATTCATTTTATAGTAACAAATTATTTTCTGATAACAACGTTTTTCATATGCTACAGTTTACAGGTAGCTGCCACCACGATAAAACCCAATTGTATGATACATGAGCATGGACCGGCAAGCTAAGGGGTGGTGGCTACCCCGGGTAAATGGCCCTTTGAAAGCCAGGAGGGGTCCGTACTCCGTACCCCCTAGTTTTTAGAGAGGGGGTCGACCCGGGGTAAACCAGTTTGAAATCCAGAGGGGGTCCGGCTTCCAAACAAAGTAACATTAAATCATTTATTTAAGTTTTTTAGCATAAATATGGGATTTTATACACTAAAATAGGCTATTTATGTATAAAAAAGAGTACAAAAGTACTTTTTTTACTAACAAACCGTGTTTTTGACAGTAAATTTTGACCTAAATTTATATCCAAAATTTGGCTCGGAAAGAGAGGGGGAGGAGTCGATTTAAAATATAAGATGGGGGTAAGGTGTCCAAAATTTAAAAAATTGTGGGGAGGGGAGGCTCCCTCAAAATTATATCAGGGGGGCGGGGTCCGAAATTTCGAGGCTAGGCTAGGGGTGGGTACTGGGTGGACGTGGGGCCCACCCTACCCCCCGCTCATGTATGAATTGTATACTAAATTTCTTTAATATATATGGTTTATAATTATTGGTTGTTTTTGTTCATCTCAACAAAATTTCATCGCCTAGAAATTACTAAATTAATAATGCAAAACTTTCACATAGTTTATTACATTACAATCGTTTACTTTATATTGAACAATTTTGTTTGTAATTCGTGTTATTTAGTTTTTTTCCATCAATTAAGCCTTGATGTTTTTTAATATTCATGTAGTCCAGGTGGGAAATGCAATGTTAGTTTCCTTAAAAAACAGGTTGTCAAATTAAATCGCTTTATTGGTTTTCTTTAAAAGCTAATTTACCGCAGGTGGACGCTCATTCGTCCGCAAGACCGAAAGGTTTTGTATTTTTTTGTTTCGTGGCGACAAATTAAAATGTATCTTTAACCTTACCGCCCTTCCTAGTCAGGGTGACAGGGAAGCTCGCGGTAATTATTACCGGTAAAAGTAAATTACAGAGGTCAAATATTAGGTGTCCGTAATTAAACGATCACGGCAAAACCCGTCCTATTAGGTACTCATTTAACCCATTTTGTGCCAGGGGTTTTTTCCGCCAGTCATAATAATGGAAGGAAGACTTTTTTGGTGGATTTGTATGAAATATAAAACAAGAGTAATGCTGATGTTTTATTTTGTTTTTGCCGGTTTTGTATATATTAACTAAGTTTAATTTGTTTCGGATTGCCTGAGTGTTTTGGAAAAAAAAAATTCATTTGTCTGTGCAATAATTAGGAAGTTTTGTAGTGGCATTTAAAAAACCAGAATTAGGCAAAATAAAACAAACTTTGCGACAAAAGAATAGCGACCTTTTAAATTTGAAAAGAATTATTGCATACATTTCATTATTTTTTTTTACCAGGATTCCAACCAACAAAAAAATTCATGGTCAGCAGCGCAAACGGTTTATTTTCGTGGGTCGCCACTCGTCGTCATTCAGGTTGCCTTGTTCACTTTGACCCTTTGTTTGTCATACTTAACACGGCTCTACCAATCCGCCCAAGAAATCCCTTTAGGATACTTCGTTACCTCTAATTACCCAAGAGCGTAAAGCCAAGATTTTATCCTGCTGGTTTTTCTTGGCATTCAACTCTCCAGAAAAGAAATGGGTTATTAGACCCCAGGGGGTGATCTTAACGGTACTTGGTCTGTCATTGTCAGATCGTAGTGTCACCTAGCTTGGGTACTCGAATTTTATTTTAGAAGTTTTGTATATTAGGCAGACAATTAGACTCGTTCGCGGTCTGAAAATTATTTTTCACACTACACCGCTTCTAAAACTAAAAGAATAATTAGGTTTTTGTGTTTTAATCAACCACAAATATACAAAAAAGTATAAATTTGAAGCTAATCTGTTATTTGTCAATTATTTGTCATGTTTTTTACTTACGGAATAGATCTTCCTCCTATTGGTATTTAGTTAAAGCATTTTTTGCTGAATCATCTTGCTACTATAAATTTTATAGCCCTTTCAAGTTTCAAGGATTCTGAAATAAGTATTTGACCTTGGCTGGAAAAATTTATGCATTTTTATAATATTCTCCGAAGAAAAGGCTCTTTGTGGGAATAGTTGTAAATAACTGAGTACAGTAATAATAATAACATTAATAATTGAGAGGACACCATGCAACAAAGCATCAATCTTCAAGAGAACGCATTTTGATTTTTTTTTATTATCAATTTCCTATTTTTGCGTTCATAAATTAAATGGGCTTATTCATTTATTTCTGCGTTCATAAATTTGACTACACTCTGGCGCAAACACATCAGCAGTTTAAAAACATTTATATACAGTTTTTGTCACTTCAGAGAGTTTCAGATATTGTGGATGAGTTTGATTAAAAAGTATTAGATGGATATAAGTAGGACATTTTTACTTCATTTTGAAATCAAAACATTTTAAATATTTTGACTTGATTTTATACACCGTGTTTTCAAAAATTAAAAAAAAAACTGAATTTCAAATAACTCATTGTACTCAAGGTGAAAAGATAATAAATTAATTATATAATAAATTTCTTGTCGTACACAGAGCAGATGGTTTACTGGGGCTTATGACCCAATAAAAGCAGATGTGTGCAGGTATTATAGTCTGATGCCGTGCTAATGTATTCTTAATTCCTATAGATAACGTTTACTATGGTTTTCAAAATTTTGGTAACTCTTAATAACAATAAAATAAGTGATACACGTTAAATACCGCCTTTTTTATTTTAAAACAGAATTTTTTTGTTGTGTTGAAGGCATAGGTGTTTTTGGTCGGGTCCGCTAGGGGGGGGTCCACGCGTCCACCCCCTGGTGGAAGCCAAAATTTTTTTTTTTTTTTTTTGGGGCGGGGGGGGGGCCGGACCCCCCTGGCTTTTTAGGAGGGGTCGACCCCGGGTGCGAGATTTCAAATTTAGGGGCGGGTCAGCCGCTCCAATTTTTTAGCAAAATTTTTTTAACTCAATAATTTAAGTGTTTTTAGGTCTAATATTAAATTTTCTGTACTAAAACAGCCTATTTAGGCCTAAAAAGTGTATTTAAACACTGTTTTTAACTAAAAACCCGTGTTTTTGACAGTAAATAAAAAAATATACTTCTAAATTGGTCGGAAGGGGGTGGGGGAGGGGTCAGCCTCGCTAGGGGGGGTCAGGTCGGACCGCCCTCGAGCTTTGGGTGGAGGGGGGGCCCCTGAATTTTTTCTAGGGGGGGTCCAAAATTTTGGCTTTAGGGGGGGGTGCACCCCTCTGTTTCCCCCAAAAAAACACCTATGGTTGGAGGCATAGAAATATTGTTGATTAAGGTGTGGACAGAATCTTTCCATCGCGCGCCCACAGGTGGGGAAACATTCTGGGATTTTGTTTAGAGGATTTGGAGGCGAGGCGGGTCAGTGGGGCTCATTAGTGCGAAGCTAAAGACTTTTCAAATCCTTAATAATTGTTGTTTTCTTAAAACTTCGTTTTTTTGGTGAAAAATTTTTGGTTTGGTTAAAAACTCCTTTTGTGGTGAAAAAGTCCCGTTTTTCTGGGATATAAACCTAGCATAAGCATAATACTTAAAATCTTGACGACGTGAGTTAGATTTTAATTTTTACTAAAACGGTCTGTGGTAAAATTGGGCGAAGGGAGCCCGCAGATTTTTTTCAGTGGAAGGCCATCAAAATTTAGGGAGGTAAACCTCGCTCTTCAACTCTTTCTTAATATATCTGTTGCGATTGACTAATTTTGGGTTTGCTATACAAAAAATCTGGCTTTGGCGGATTTTGTGGGGGAAAGGCGGCAGTTTTGAAATGTGGAATGCTATTAGGAAACCACCCCCTCTCTTTTTTCTTAACTTGCCTTTGAACGCAGGCAATTATAAACATCAAGGAATGTGGAGCAATTCACAGTTTCCCAGAGATTTCTGGCAAGACAAGGACCCCAAATCTCTTATGCCCCGCACTGGTCTCGACTGAGCTCTAAGACGTGTTACGCAATGAGACTTAATGACCCAGGGATTGATTGACTTTTCGGTCTTGCGCCGCTGTCTGAGGTGGGGATCACTCAGGATTTGGTCAACCTGTTCTTCTCTGGTTTTCCGCTCATCGACTG
>JASAMX010013802.1:0-11054 GCA_030248175.1 Microlaimidae sp. YZB2_3 | reverse complement strand
TCTAATGGTACTCGTTTCGGTTTCACATATACTATGCCGGTCATTGAACAGGTGGTTGTAAAACTAAAGAAAGGTCATTTAAAGGAAGAAATCAGTGTGATAATAGAGAAAGGTGTTGTGCTGTTGACTTCTATAAGTTTATTAAATGGCAAGCAAAGTGCTTTTTTGCTGCTGACTGGAGACTTGAATATATTTCCGACTTAGCAGTATTTAAAGAACAGTTTTTCATAAAGGTGAATGAATAAAGCTTCTTTTTTAAAAAGCTCATTGCTGAATCTAAATTTTGTTGGTTTTTTTTGTCTATCAAGTATTGATATTTTTTTCAAAATATCAATATTTAATGGTATTAAAATACTGCTAAGTCAGAAATACATCCATACCATAGTTACCGCGACTATTTATAAATATTTTTGGAACAATGGTTACTATATTTTAGTGTTTATAAGTTCAAACCAACAAATAGGATGCATGTATTTTAATAACTAAAAAACATTCAGAAAAATAGTATTTCTGCCGTTGTGGTTGCATTATGTTATTTTTCGTTCTATAGGTTATACAATACCCCGTTTATAATAATTTGCCTAGGGTTGGCCCAATAAATTTTCCTGGATATTGTTACTCTTACGTTGGTGCCATATGTATTCTGGTTGCACATCGACGACAGCTGGTGGCTAAAATTTAAAAAAAATTCTAGCAAAAGACGAAACAAAGTTTCGAAAAAAAAGCCTTATATTAAATGGAATAGTATAAAGCTACATAAGTCTAAAAACTAAATGCCAGAAAAGACTGAAACAAGTCTCTTTAAAACCTGTAAATTAATAACAGATTTTGTGAAATTTTTAGAAAAACAAAACCGAATAAAAACAATACGTGTAAAAGCTTTAGTTTGCGTTTTTTAACTAATAATAAAATTTAATTCATATAAATTTCTCTCAAAGTGAATTAAATTTTACATGAGTTAACCAGCTGTAAATACCATAGTATTAGTTGAGTTACACGTCGTCAAAACGATACAAAAAAAGTATAACGCAAGCGTCACAGTAACCATGAAAAATTTCTGTCAAAATAAGTTATCGCATTGCGCATTAAATTTTGTAATTTATCATTATTTTCGTATAAAGCAAAACATACCGCCATATTAACAGCTTTTTAACATCAAATATCAAGTTCTAAGTCCGAAAAACATTGAAAAATTCAGATTTAATATAAGGCGACTTTTAATTTAACAAATACATTGACAGCTAATTTGTTTTATGTAATAAATAGAAACATTAAAGAAAAAGTCGCCTTATATTAAATCTGAATTTTTCAATGTTTTTCGGACTTAGAACTTGATATTTGATTTTAAAAAGCTGTTAATATGGCGGTATGTTTTGCTTTATACGAAAATAATGATAAATTACAAAATTTAATGCGCAATGCGATAACTTATTTTGACAGAAATTTTTCATGGTTACTGTGACGCTTGCGTTATACTTTTTTTGTATCGTTTTGACGACGTGTAACTCAACTAATACTATGGTATTTACAGCTGGTTAACTCATGTAAAATTTAATTCACTTTGAGAGAAATTTATATGAATTAAATTTTATTATTAGTTAAAAAACGCAAACTAAAGCTTTTACACGTATTGTTTTTATTCGGTTTTGTTTTTCTAAAAATTTCACAAAATCTGTTATTAATTTACAGGTTTTAAAGAGACTTGTTTCAGTCTTTTCTGGCATTTAGTTTTTAGACTTATGTAGCTTTATACTATTCCATTTAATATAAGGCTTTTTTTCGAAACTTTGTTTCGTCTTTTGCTAGAATTTCCGCCTTTTAATGCATTGAATTCAATGTCATTTATTAAAGATATAAAACATTAAAAAATTTACTCTTTTAAAAAAAACGTCATGGTCTTCTCATGATATGAATACAATTATTTTCATATCCAAAACTTCAATGTAATTTTAAGCAGTATACTATACAAAAATTAAGTTAGGGTAACTCCGTAAAATTGTATGGAACCTGAAAGAACCATATAAAATAGTGTGTTTTTTTCTGTTTAAATTTTTTTAGTTAGACCTGATTTAATCACTTTTTTGGAAATTAGCTTTATTTGGAGTTTTGTTTTGTGCTTGATTTTTCTAGATTGATGGTTTATTTTTAAACAACAAAACAACACCATTGTAAATGGTTTTTTCAGGTTCCATACAATTTTACGAGGTTACCCAGACTAGTCTTTTCTCGCATTAAATTTTTGAAGTGATTGTAGCTTCATAGTAATCCATATAAAAAAGAGTTTTTTCTGTTTCGATTTTGATAAATTTCCGTCTATTGAAACATTGTACCCCGCAGCGCTCACACGTCACCCAAGATTTATTTGATTTTATTTTTTTTAAATATTTTTATTGTTGCCATATGGCTGCTAATTAGTGGTAAGAATATTTTTTCGCTCTTTCCGTTGAAAATTAATAATTTTTATAAAAAGGTAAGGAATCATAATTTAAACCAAAAAAATAACCACAAGAGAATGTGTATTACTGAATGAAGTTACTTAATATGTAATTCAGTTCAGGAAAAAAAGTGTCACACAAATACCCCAGTACCTAATGCGTAACTTAGAAAAAAACTGGTCGTTTTTCACATGAACAGAGGTTTAACTACGGGCAATAGAGCATATTCGAGAATGAAATTCAGGTGCGGGGGCAATTTAGCATCTACGTGCAAAAAATCAGCTCCAAATATTCACCACAGGAAAAAATTTTTGGGGGACCCCAAAAAAAAAAAAAAAACAAAAAAAAGTTAAGCAAATTAAGCTTTTTAGTATGAAATTCAGGTATGTTTAGCAAAAGTTTTTAGGTTTTTAATATCAGAAAAATATGGGTAATATATTAGTTATGTAAAATGTTTAGAATTTTAATTGGCTAAAAAACTATTAAAGGTTTTGTTGATCTCGATGACGCCATCAACAACGGTTAACCGCGCAGTGACTTAACCCATTTAATATAAGGGAAAGAGCGCTCCGCGCTCTTCCCTGATTATATAAATAAAGTTTTAATTATTGAAGCAATTTTAATATTTACTGCATCTTGGCTGCGACCTTTCTTATATTTTTCATTATGTTTTAAAAGATCCTCTTTCCTCTTTGAGAATTCAAAACAAAATTTTGAACTCTTCTAAAAGCACAATCATCTTTGATACCTTTGTGTACATTTATATTCCTGTCGTTATTCTTTATATTTGTTATTCGTAATATTTATAAATAAATATAACGAATAACAAATATATTTTGACTAAAATTAAGGGAGTTAATTGGGGCAAACAAACATTCAGGATTATTGTATGACCTGAATTAAATTAAATAATAGTTTGAAAGAAATTTTGTTATAAAAGCGTGGTCCCTAAAACAAATTTGAGTGCTCATGGCTTGTAATGAATGAATTGATAAACGGAAATGTATGTGTTTATATGTGACCTGAAAAAATCACCACAAATTTTTTATGAGTGTAACAATTTTCTACAGAACTTATAATCAATATTTTAAAAAAAATAAACGCAAGCGAACTTGCAACGTACCCTCCAAGCATAACATTTTAAATTTACTTCAACCCGTTGCAGCTTCTGCCGCAACACAACGGTATAGCGACAGCATGATTGGAATAATGTTGCGTCATTAAAAAAAAATTGGCTTTCAAAAAAATTGAACTTATTATAATAATTACATATTATAATCCTATTTTTGTATTCTTGCATTTTTTGTTTATTTTGTTTATTTTTATAACAGCCCATTTTTTGTTGTTTTTTCCTTATTTTCAAGTTCAATTTGTTATTCTCATTACTTTGTGCAACAGCAGCGAAACTGAGTTCCTCCTTTGTTGTACACATTTCCATTGAGATAAAAAGTGCTGAATTGACCAGTACTAATAGAAGCTTGCGAACCAACTGTTACTGCACCTAAAAAGAAGGATGATTTCTGAGAATATTGGTAAAGATCAGTATCATTAATATTTCAATCATCTTGAAAATTTTTATATTTGACTTATCACATTTTAAAAAATTTGCTATTGTTTGAATGTTTTGTAAAAAATAATGTTGAATCAGCTTTTGTAGAAAATGTTTTTTTTTATATTTTAATGGTAAGTAATTTAAAGCAGTGGTTCGTTAAATGTTGGTTCAAAATCCACTACAAAGGATAAATCTCACTTTAGAAATAATTTGCATACAGTTTGATTAAAAAACGCGTTGGCAACTGTGAAAGCATCTTATTTTTTTGTTGAAAAACCGCACAAAAACTGCTAAACACACTATTAGGGTTGGTTCATACTTATGTAAAAACGTCCTTTGGACAAAGTCCAAAGGAAATTTTTACATACGTTTATACGCTGTGTTTGTCCTTTGGATTTTGTCCAAAAGACGTTTTTACATATGTATGAACCAACCCTTACTGAACTAAACATCATACGTAACAAAGACCATTCAGCTGCGTACCAATCATTCTTATGCAAATTTTTTATGGGATTAATACTATTTGCCACTTTGACTCCATTACATTATTCGCCTAAAAACAGAATAAATGAAAATGGTGCAGTTTTTTAAGTGTCAAATATGGCCATTTAAGTTCATTATGACGTAACAAAACATTTAAAATAAAATTTTTAGTCTTAGAACTTTTGTAAAATTTGATTGGTTTTAATGACACCAATATACTATATTTGATTCCCATTTTTCCCCAAAACAGATAAATCAAGCACGTCTGCCTCGCCTATATTTGCAATTTTTTATTTGTTTTATATTGTGAGATCAAATTCCTTTTTGGTTGTAATTTTGTTGATAAAATTTCCCGCAATAGTGTGTGTGGATTACGGAATATTACTGATTTTTTTCGACACACAAAAAAAACTGTTGGTTTTGACACAAACTCATAAACAACTTTGTAAAGAACCATAAGTAACTCAGTTCTCAACCTAATACTAAAATATATATTATTGTCGGTTATGTACTTTTTTTTTAAATAAGTTTAACTTGTTCAAAGGAATTGTTTATTCAAGCGTTTATCAAATTATATAATCCAGCATTAAGAAAATTTATATGCCAAAAAAACTAAAATCATGAACTAAATTAATCCAATAGTTTTAAAACAATTACAAAAAGTTAGTTTTACATTTTACACATTTTACAGTGCATTAAAAATTAGTACACATAAATGCTGTGCAACTTCAGTAAAAAATATACCATTTACGGCATAAAATTCAAAATATTACAAAATTTTTTGAGTATATAATTGGCTAACATTATTAAATACCCACAACGACTATTAAAAGAATATTCTAAAATAACGCCATTAATTTAAACAAAATTTTGCCGCATTTTAAAGCCTTTCCACCGGTTTTTAAATATGGCTTTAGTGTTATAAATAGTTTTACCTGCATTAACGTAACTTGAACTAAAATCGTATGCTTTAAGTGTAGAATACGGTCCTGACAATTGAACATTAGCGAATTGACCAATTGTAATGTATCCAGGAGTTTTATAGCCTGAAGCAAACCATTATGCTGTTGTTTGGCACAAATATTACTGCAATGATATGACTTTATGATAATTGAAAAAGTAAAATTGTCTTTTTTTGACGGACGTTTTTGATGCGATTTTGATGGTAAAACAAAATATTATGGGTATTCATTGCAAAGAAAAGGAAAAAAATTAAAACAGCTTTATTCTCTTGATTAAATTCGATCAAACGCAAGCCTAAATTTTCCGAACAAAACTACAACAAGTTTAAAACAAATTTTAAAGGTAAAAGCAACACTCGCCAGTTTTTAAGAGAAGGATTGAAAAATTTGGCCAGGCCTTAATTTCGGCCACCGGTTGTAATTATTTTTACCATGCGTAAAATTATAAAATTAACTGGGTATTGCTGGATAAATCGCCATGACATCTTGCGACCTATTCATTTCATAGCCATGCGCATAGCAATAATAACAGCCGGTGGCCAAAGCCTGGCCAAATTTTTCAAGCCTTGTCTTAAAACGGGCGAGTGTTGCTTTCTCCATTAAAATCTGTTTTAAATCTTGTTGTACTTTTTGTAATAGAATTTTTGTAATTAATAGTTTGTTTATTTGATGGCCTGTGGTTTTTTTGTATTAATACATAGAGAATAAAACCGTTTTAAATTACGGTCTTTATTTTTTATAAATACCGACAATATGTGGATTATAAAGCAGAAATTATACTGTAATGTAATGTAGTTTACGTATGAAGTATGGTGTAGTTTACGCATGAATGACAAAAAAAATAATCACCGAAAAATAAGACAAACAAAATTTTTTTCCTCTTTTAATTAATAAAAGTGAGCGATTTATACACATAGTCTATGAAAACGAGACAAATTAATTTAAAATAAACTATATTTTTGAGCCGCCTGCCAAAGAAATTTTTTCACTAAACTTAAAGCAAATATTTTTGCTGGTAGGCCAAAACAAGAAAAGACAACGATTCTAAACAAGTGTTTACAAAACATTGCTGTTATGTATTTCTTTTTCTAACTATCCCTTAAAACCTCTAATGCCATCAGGAAACCACAAATCAAAAAAATCAAAGTTTTTTTTGCATAGACCTCTATAAAATATTACTTTAAAATGGCTAAAAGTTTCAAACAGGCTGAATTTTTTAATAAATTTTTGTCACTATAAGCCTTAATTAATTTTTGTACATAAATAATCAGTTTCTGATTTGGAAGAATTGTCAAAAAGCCTATTTTTAATTATTTGAAACGGGCTCAGGCATATAACTAAGCTTTTACACTCAGGCGCTATTTCGGCCCATTGAAAATTAATTTTAATGTTACGCAAAAATTTTTTCTGACGATATTTAAAATGGGGTATGCTTTACTTCAATGTACATAAAAATAACTCTAACAAACGTTATACCTTAATAGAATTTTATACATCGATAAGATTTATATTTAAATAATGATTACTCACATTAGAATTTTAAGTACCCTAAAATGGCGTGTGTCATTCCCTGTGGGAATAAAAGTGGGACGAATTAAAAATGAGAGATATTCAGTTCCATTAACTCTTAGGGATTTTTTCGTCCAAAAACTGCTGCAAATCTGTTTCGGACCAGTGCTGCTCAGTGTTAAACTCCGCGTCTTCGATCGGTAGGACACGAAATTTAACACACTGCAGCGCTGGTGCCGAATCTTTTGCGGATTCGCAACGGAATGAATCCCAAAGAGTTAAAGATCAACTTTGTTCCTAAGCATTCATTGGCTAAAAGTGATTTAAAAGCGTCATAATTCTGTAAAAATCCTTAATACTATAAACAACTTCGATTTAAATGCGAGTGTTTTGACCATCGTATTTATAATAATTTCTAAAAAATTATATTACCAATTGTTATACTACCATTTACACTGAAATTTCCGTTTGTTGCTGTATGGTTACAACCTTTGAGAGTGACAAACCCAAAAACCTAAATATTAAACAAAACTTAATTAAACTTACAGGTGCAATACAACCGTAAAAATACTTAAGATTTCATACAGTATAGTTATGGCAAAGAAGTTTTAAAATAAAATTGCAAAATATTTTTGTGGTTATAATAAATGTTATAATAAAATGAAAAAAAAAATAATTTCTTTAGATCCTTTGTGGAAGAATATTTTATTTTTATTTATTAGCTTTTTTTGATTGGTGGGTTATCTACAAAACGAGACAATAATAAATTATGTTTTGAGTGACCACTGGAGCTTTAAACTGCTTTCAATAAGTAAGCTGAACTAAGAGTTTAAAATGGGTTTAAAAATAAATTTATAAATTGATTTCATGCAAGTTATTGTTTAAATTAAATGACGTTGGATGCTTTAAACTAAAAAAACATTTATTAAATAATATTTTTTCGGTTTGGCATTTTATGATGCCGTTTTTGCGCGATATTTGATTCAAATCATAGCGTAACGTTGACTTTTTTTTTACTTTTTTTTTATTTTTATCTATTCTACTTTATTAATTTTTAATGTTTAAAATATTGTTTTACCTGAGTCAATGGGGTGACGAATATAAGTATTGGCAAAACTGGTTTCATTATTATGCTTATATGCGCTATTGATTAGTTTAAGCAAAATTTATTTGCTGAAATAGACTGAACAGACATTAAATCACGTATTTTTACAAATATGTTTTTCTTCATTAAAAAAGATATACATTTAATGTAATTTATTGACTAGAATTGAAAGTAATGTATATATTTTTGGTTTAAATTCCACATTCATGATAAAAAAACAAGAGTCTCGCAACGTTGGGATATGAGATAGAACGGATGTGTTTCACGAGAAAAGTTTTGAAAATTGTGATTCCAAATATACTTTTACATTGATAGTTGCATTTCAAACAGTGGGTACGGGGTCTTTAGAGCCACAAGCAGGGAACTTGAAGCCATCGGAAATTTTTGGGAA
Source organism: Microlaimidae sp. YZB2_3 (assembly GCA_030248175.1). Taxonomy (NCBI): domain Eukaryota; kingdom Metazoa; phylum Nematoda; class Chromadorea; order Desmodorida; family Microlaimidae; species Microlaimidae sp. YZB2_3. Next base: position 2,617 of record JASAMX010013802.1, on the reverse strand, counting down.
CTTGGAGCCACGAGCAATGGGAACTTGGAGCCTTTAAGAAAAAAATTGGTTTGGGGTTAGATTTAGGCTTCGGTTAGCCTTAGGTAAACATTTTAGAGATTTTTACTTTCGGCCCCAAGTTCCCAACCTACGGCTCCAAGTTCCCTATTTTTGGCTCCAAGTTCCGGCTCTAAATCCCCAAGGCTCCATTGACCTAAATCAAACAGTGTTATTGATCTCATTCGTCATAATGACACCCAAGCAGTAGGATGACAGACATTCTTCCTGAATTTTTCATGACTAATTAAAAAAACATAAGTGCCTTATGTTTATAGGTGCCTTTTATAAATGACAAATAGTGCCCTGTATAAAAAACTGATCGAATAATATAAAACAGCAATATGAGCAACTGTCGCAACTCCCGCTGTGTTAATGTTTCAGAAATATGACGTCTTATAAATACGAGTTGTAATGTAACACTGTCGAGCGATGGTGTAACGCAGCACGTCAGTCAATGAGGTACTGAGGCTGGAGATTACAGGTTCAAGTCCTGTATCGCTCATTTTTCAGCCAAAAAAGCTAAAAACAGCAAATTGTTTCGCAATCTTTCTTTCAAAAACTCGATTTATTCGGCCTCATATTTCTGGACGTTACACAACCAACTAAACTTAATTTGTAGAAAATAATTTTAAATTATCACTTTAATTGCAAAAAAATATTTTTTTTAATTAATGTAAAAAATACAATTGTATTTTGATTCATATCGGAAACTTAAATTTGAAGTACAAGGATTTCATTGCCAATTTTTAACAAAATGTTTTCAATTAAAGATAACACTTGTTTGTTTAAACTTATCTTTTACTTACACATTGTACTATTTACTGTTTTGTTCTTCTGAGCGTAAAAGCACAAATGCAAATAGACCTGCCTACGGGTGTCATCAGTACTAAAGCTAAGGCTAAAGTGCTTTAGTAATAAAGGGTTTTTTTGGGCTTAGTACTAAAGCTAAGGCGCGGCTAAACTAAAATTAGCTGGCAAAAACTCGGCAAAAGGTATGGGCCCGGCAAAACGTTATAGCTTTTGCCAAAAAAATGACGAATCAGCAAAATCTTAAGTGTTCTCACCAAACCAAAAACATATCTTTTAATAAGATTTATATCAGTGAAAGGTAGGCTGAAGTCCACCCCTCCCTCCTTAACCTCAAAATTTTGGACCTCCCTTCAAGACCAAAATCGAGTTCTCCTCAAATTTTTTCAAATTTTTTTAACCTGACTCCCCTCAGAATTTTTAATCTGACACTCAAAAATATTTAGTTTTAAAAACCAGACCCACCCTGCACTTCTAGATTTCAAAAATTTGCAAAACCAGCAAGTACAGAAGGACTCCCTAGGACCTCCCTCACAGAATTAAAAATGCAATTTACCCCGGATAACCAACCACCCCCCCCCTTCCTCCTTGGAGTTAAGATGCTATTTTTACTTTAAAAATAACAAAAAGTGAGTTATTTGAACAATAATGCTAAGTAAAATGATTAAAACGACTTTTGGTGTTGTGGAATTGGGTTTTTTTATAGTTTTTTGAAGTATTTTTTTAGTTTTAAAGTGCTTAATATTAAAATAATCTCATTTTTACTATTTCATATGGGCATTTTTTGAAGTTTATTATGCAGTAAGTGTGTTTTTTTAATAAAAAATGTAGGTTGTTGAATAAATTTTTTTTTCTTTTAGATAGAAAAAATATTCTTAAAAGTTAACCATTTTAATGATTATTTACATTTTAAGGTTAAAACTGCAATATGCAGTACAAGGGCAACTTTAAAACTGTAAATTTACCGCTAAAAAAGTATTTAAAAAAAAACTAAAACCTGATGAAATAAAAATGTCAAAAAAGTCTTTAATGTTGAGTTTTTTACTATAAACCTAAGAGTGCAATGCTAAGATTTACCTTAAAAAGTTATATTTTTTTAAATTTTCAAAAATGTCTGTATTTGTCAGTTTGGCAAAAGCTAAGGCTAAAGTGCTTTAGTACTAAGTCTTTTTTGGGCGTAGTACTAAAGCTAAGGCTAAACGAATTTTAGACCTTTAGTACTAAAGCTAAAGCGCGGCTAAAGTGAAATTTCCCGGCAATGCACACCCGTAACCTGCCTATTTATCAAATTAGTTTTAACATTAAAAACATTCTTTGTATTAATACTAAGAAAACAAAAAAGCTAAATTAGAATAAATATTAATGTTCGAATGCTCAAACTATAAAGCAATAAACTGCAGGCACAAAATACCAATGCTCGCGCTTCTTTATTGTTTTTGTCAGATCATTTCATTTGTAAACAACTCTTTACTTTTTTTAAAAGCAAGCATGTTTTTTAGTCAAAAATAAATATTTTGAAAAAATCTGATTTAAAAATTTGAAAAAAAAAATCAAAACAGGCAACATGTAGAAATCATAGTCTTTTTGCTTATGTGTATATGCACCCATTCCTTTTAACAGAACTCCACCTACAAACAAAAATCAACATATTATCATGTTAATCTTAGTCCTGTGACTCAAAACAAAAACTATTATACACCACAAAAAAATTAAAACTTAAGGCCAGTTCACACCGACGGATAGCGGATAGCGGATAGCAGATAGCGGATAG
>JASAMX010013801.1:0-41561 GCA_030248175.1 Microlaimidae sp. YZB2_3 | reverse complement strand
ATGCAGCCGCAATCGGTTTGCTTATTTTAAATTGATTTTATTGTTTTAAATTGTTGGATTTAAGTGATAATAATTATGGTATATTGTTGTATGTTTACTAAAATAAACAATTTGAATTGAATTGAATTTTAAGCCTTTTACGACGTTCTCCAAAATAATTTTTCCAGTGGTATCCCATTTAACCTTATTTTTTGTGGTTGAGGAGAAGGATCCAACATCTCTTTAGTAAAAGAAGCGTCCAGCATAAGATTTCAATTTTGTTCTTTCCAAAAAAAAATGACATTCCGGCTTTACATTGACTAGGAACTCTTAACAATTAGTTTATCATTAGTAGACAAAAAAATTAAAACTTCCACCAAAAATCCTAGGTTTTTTCTGGTGAAAATGCCAAAAAATCTAGTTTAATAGAAATCTCTTACGACATTCTCCGAGCTATGTATACACTTTCCAGTGAGGCTTATTTAGCTTGATTCGTTGGGCGGCTTTGATGGGAAGGAGTTAGAACACACACTCCCATTTCGTCAATGTATATAAATTGATACTAGCTAATAAAGCGTTCCCTATTTATGGGTTAACAAAACCCCTAACTAGAACTTATAGATTTATTATTTTGTATTGACAATATAAAACCAATATGCATCAAATTACTAAAATATCGATTTATCATAATAAAACACTAGCTATGAAAAATGCTATAGAGTCGAAAAAAGGGGCGACTTTCCCCGGTCATTTGTTTAGACGGACCAGACCAAGGTGTACGTTTGTGGACTAAGTAATTAATTTATCATCTTGTATGTCCAGTTGCTCACTAAATAAACAATTTAGACCATTTGATGTTGAATTTTTTCGGTGAACCAATTACACACTCCAATTGTAGTTCCTTTATTTTTGGGCGGAAAATGTAACTGAAAAAATCGCTATCACAGTAGTTTTTGCAAAACATTACAAGAACCTTTACAACCAAAATTCATTTTTATCAAGTTTTTTTAATCACTCCAATGTTTATGCGTTGTATAGATAGGATCTTTTTTTTTTGAAAAAATGGGGTCGGTTAAAGCAAATGGTAGTGTTCTTGTGGGTCCAGCTAGCACTCCTTGTTTCTCCTGTTTAAAATTAAAGTAGGTTAAAAAACTTTGTTTTGATGTTTAAAAGGCTAAAAAATAGTTATTTATCAAGCAAATTAAACGAAGCTGACTTCGTTAAATTGCAGAATTGAGTCGATCATTAATAAAATGATTTTAAATTTTAATATTACAAATTTCTACGTTATTTTGACAAATATTTATTAAATTACTCAACTTAAAACTAAATTGTTAATTTTTAACAGCTAGAATTTATCAATTTTCTATATTTTGTAAAAAGGCGGGATTTAAAAAAACTGCGTTACAATTTGTTTTTTTTCAACGTCATACGAAACAGCACATATTTGATAAGTTATACAAGTCCCCAATACAATTTTTCGAGGTCAAACGGACATAATTCAACTCAACCATTCCTCGATTTCAAATTAAAATATTAATTTCGAGTTAAAAATTAAAAACACAACTCAAATGAAACTAAAAATACGACCCATTTTTTAACAATAACTTTGTTTTGGTCAAAAAATAACCATATTGGTTATTACTGAGGTATGTTCAAAAATGATTGACAGTGACACTGAAGAATTTTTTTAGTTTAGCATATCTCGTTAACTGTACAACTGATTATATTATTGTATAACTAATATTAAACTTTATACAGTTATAAAACTTATGCATAAATCAACTGTACTATGTAAGTAAGATATGCTTACCTGAAATTTTTTTCCAGTCAGAATCAGTTTTTAACAGACAGTAATTAAAACAAAACATAAATTTTTTAGAATTTTGTTTAAAATTTGTCACCAAAATCCGTTTTTTATTTAAAAATTTTATATGCTCATTTTTAAACGATTATATATTATTGAAGACCAGCATTTTCTAATTTAAGCATTTATCAGTAACTAAATTATTATACAGTATCCAATGCATACGACTTATCCGACACACAAAAGTTGTTCATTATTATTAGGGCTATCTGGTGGGTGAGTTAGTATATTGACGTTACACGTGTAGGTGGTACGCGATTTCAATATTTTAAATTTAAATTTTAAAAAATTCCAGTCTTCATTTAAAATCAATATTCTTGCGCAGTTAATATCATTTGATTTGTTTGCGTTTTCCTGATTAATTTTCGTTCCTAATTTGTGTCGTTTTAAGTCGAAAAACTTATGTGTTTTCGTTTTAACACTCATGGTTAAAAATCTTTTCTTCATTTTTTTTATTTTGAAGTCAAAATGTTCCTTTTCAAGCTTCTGATTTTTGTAAGCGTTTTGCCGTTTTTATTTTTACTTAATAATTTCAGACTTTTTTAATGTCAAATCTTTTTAAAATGTCTGAAATTTTATACAATTTAAATAATTTAAATTTAAAAAAAGGATTTAATGAAGAACATCAAACAATATTCCAATGAATTATTGGTGTTATCTTAACAGTTTATAAACTTGGTTCAAAGGTGTAGTCGTCGAGATTAGCTGTTTGTCATTGACGAATCCGATAAAAAATTCCTGTGTTCTGAGCTTTCCAAACATGTTTTACTTTTTTGATTCATCAAAAATTCATCGATATCATGCCGTTCAAGCATAAAAAACCTCTTAAAGCCTCAATTTTTTTACCAGAAAACAAAGTGTTTTACAGCAAAATTTGCATTAAATTATTTTCATGAAACACAATTTAAATTATTTTGGGTGCTTTGATCTAAAAAACACAAAAAAGGTAATTTTTTAGGATAAATTGCTACCACCCGCACAAAACAGGAAGTAGAGTGTTGTAAAAATGACCAAACGAAATTTGCTAAAAAATAAGGGTTTGGTTCTTAACCAAATTTCGAAAACACAAAACAAAAAATGGAACTTTTAAAAATCACCACATCAAAGTTGGTAAAAAATACCATTGAGCGAGTTCTCAAACACATTTAGAAGACTGCACTTCAAAAAAGTTTCTATTTCATTTATTGTTAAAGTTTTAGCGTTTGCGCTGGACTTTGAATATTAATAATTCATTTTAACATTATGAATCGTTTGCGTAGATATGTTTTAGCCCTTTATTACCTGTATTACCCTATACTGTCTACCTATTACATACAGATACAGTACACAAAACAAACACTATTTAAAGAAATGCTAATTAAATTTATGCAAGATAATGTAAATTAAACAGTATTTTATTAGATTATAGTATAACGGCTTATTCCGCAAAACAAACATGTTCCAAAGATTTTTATAAAAAAAATACAACCCAAGAAAATGTTCAACTCTTAAACTAAATTTTTGGCCACAATTTCGCAAGAAAACTCCTCATATACGGTTTTGCTACATAGTCATAATCCGTTATTTTCTGCTTGTTTTGTCGGTAGCATTCTCTAACCTATTGTCAGTGTTTTTTATATAAAGAATACAAAATTTTTGCGCTTATAAATTTAAGTTGTTTATTTTGCTTAAAACAGGAACGCAAGGGCAGATTACTTGATGCTAATTAACAATACTATCAAACGATAAAATTACTACAGAACAATTTTTCTTAGTTAAGTTTTGATTCTTTTTATGCAAAATTTTTTTTGTATCCTTTTAACGCAAATCGAGCGTTTTTTCTTTACACTACAACCTCTAGAAGTCGCTTTCCGAAAAAAAACAGTCGCTGTATACGAAATATTGTTAAGCAAAAAAAAAAACGCTACGGGAAAAACAGCTGAAAGCACAGAAAGTTGTGAACAAAAAAGCAGCATGTCCAATTTTTATTGCAACATTTAAAAATTAGCGTACAGCCGGACACTCTTTTTCAGAAAACATATTGTAATTTTGTTTGAAATGACAAATACAATTTTGTTTGAAATGTTTCACACAAACGGCCTTATAAGTTAACAGTTAACATCACCCAAATTTTCATATAAATAAAATGTGTACTATCCTAATAAATAGTTTTTAATTTAAGGTAATAATTCTGTATACAATCGAATCTCAAAGTGTATTTTCTGATTTCTTCAACCAATTTTTCCCCCCAAAAAAAAAGGGTGTTTCCCCCGCGGCTGCCCAAAGGGGGAGATTTTCTCAAAATTTTGTGAGCCCCCCAAAAATTTCTGTTTTTTTCTTTTTTTTTTCCCCCCTCCACTGTAAAAATTTTTTTTAGGTGGAGAGTTCCCCCCCTCTTTACTTTTTTTATTAGGTGCCCTTTTTGGGGGTTTTTTTACTTTCTTTATATATTTTTATATGTGTTTTTTTTTTTTTTTTTCTTTTTTTTAACAACATCTTCTTTTAAAACCCTCCAAAAAATTTTAAATATATATCTCGAAGTACTTTAGTAATTTCTTGTCTTAAAGTTAAAGTTATATTGAAGCGGATAGATATTTAAACAAGAAACAATAAGGCCCGTTCACACTTATGCACAATGCACGATGCACAATGCACAATGCATTAAAACTCCGAAAATAGGTGTTCACACTTACGCACAATGCACGATGCACAATGCACAATGCATTATCGGACTTGGAACGGCGTTCCAAGTTTTGTGCGAGTAGCAGCGCGCTTCGAAAATTTGTACGCACTTTTTTCGCAAAGTACGTATGTTGAGAACTCTTCTGCTTAAAAAACGAATCAAATAATAAATATTCTTGGACAAACGACTTTTATTAAACATTATACATAAAATTTAAAACATATTTTTACGTTTAACAAAATATAAAACATAATTCTATGCAAAATAAATAAAAAAGAGGGATTTTGGAACTGTATTTTGGCTTTTTTTTAGCTTTCCTGACTAATATTCAGGGTTGTTTATCCCAACGTTTATTCAGGATTGTTTATCCCAACGGTTAATTAGAGTTTTTTGTCAACTTGGATTTGCAGCAACACTATTCTTTGTTATGTTGCGTTTTTTAATAAATGAAACAAGCATTTTAAACCGTATTTAAACAAGAGTTTTGGGTGAGAATTCGTTTTGATGCATTATGCATTGTGCGTAAGTGTGAACAGGTACTATAATGCATTGTGCATCGTGCATTGTGCATTATGCATCGTGCATTGTGCATTGTGCATTGTGCGTAAGTGTGAACGGGCCTATAATTATTAGAAATTTTAATTCAAGTAAAACAATTGGCACTTTTCTGTTTATATTATTTTAAGGGTATTAATTGGTACAGATGTGTCTCTTCGAGAAATATCAATCCCTGCGCCTCCAATCCTTGTCCTCGAGGAGAGAAATGTCACCACGAAGGCGGCGATAGATACCACTGTGATCGCAGGATAACAGACAACCCCTGTCTCCTCAGACCCGATCTCTGCCCACCGGGACAAAAATGTCACGATGAAGGTATTAGTTTTTTTATAAAGGTAATCATTTATACACTCTTAAGATTGTTCCGTTTTTACATAATTGTTTTTTAACTATGACTCTTTTACAACTCATATCTGAGTTTGTAGTTCCAATGCCTGAAATTCACGAAAAATTTCAGAAATTGGAAATTTAATTCCTGAAATTTACAGAAAGTACAGTTTCTTAATTTTTCAATTCTTTCTTTTTAATAGGATTTTCAATTCCTCAAATTCACAGAAAAGACCAGTTTCATGGATTTTTAAATTTTTTATTTTTATTTTATTAGAACAGAAGTCTAATTCACAAAAAAAATTATAGGAAAAACTCTGTTTCTATGCAGTTATGTTGTTATAATCCTATCATTCATTATACAATTTATAATAACGACAGGTGGGGTCTTGTCAAAAAAATATAGGAAAAACAAAAAAATTATAACAAAACAAAATTATTTTTTGTATTATTCGTTTCTGATCTTTAAAGAAAGGATCACGACGAAAATTTAAAGATACGGAAAAGTCTCGAAGGGTATTTTGCATAATTATACTAGTAACAGGAGGCGTTATAAAAACTATAAAAAATACCGCCAAAAGTTTCTTACTTGAGAAACAATTTTTTAACAAAAATTATGTAAAAGGTTAAACCACAATATAAAAATTGAATGCACCATATAGAATTAACTAAATACTTATTCATGAACCCATTAATAAAACGTACATCTAATTCAAATTTGTCTTCTAAATTTTAGCTTTACGACGTTAGATTTCGCATTTTAACAGAAAAATGTTTTAGAATAAAATAGTGAAGAGATGTATAGGTTTGATTATTGAATTCATGAATTACTTATTACACAATTTTATCTATGGTGCATTCATTTTTTGTATTGTAATTTACCTTTTATATGTTTTTTGTTCAAAAGTTGTTTTTTGTAAAAAGTTTGGGGTATGTTTAGCGGCTGTTTTTATCTCGCCTTCTTTTACTATTATCATTAAAAATATATTATATAGCGAAAAATGTGCAACTCCTATATAAAAAATCAAGTCAGCAGTCAGGATTTGCCATTATAGTGAGTCAGTTCATTAAATAGCACCCTTCATAATAATGGTATATTCGCCATTTTAATTCACGTGAATTAAAATGGAAAGTAAGCCATTAGGGTAGTGCATTTAATTTCGGCACTTTTCCAAATTGAGCATTTTTGATTTTGGACTATATCATTGGTAATCCTGGACGGAATACGACGTTTGATAGCTCAAATGAGAGCTAGTTATATGTAGATGACTGTCGCGAGCTTTTTATCTGTTATTTTATGATATTTTTATATGAAATTGTCTGATTTATAAAAAATAAAATTGTTACTCGTTTTTAGAACATGGGCATTTCATGATTACGCAATAAACTGGTTTAAAAATTAAACTGTCCTGGTAAAATTTAGTCTATTTTCCGAATTTTTAGTCCCCGTGGTTCTACGTTGCGTCTGTGGTGAGCCATCGTTATAAAATGAAATAGTGTAATTTCAGCACACATATTGCTGTAGGTAAAAACGGGTTCAATTAAGTGATTGGGTGTGAAATCGTAGTTGTAAATAGTTAAAAGACAACGTTGAAATGTGTAGGGGTCATAGCACTGCACTTAAACTCGATTAAAGGGGTCCTTTTAAAAAGTGCCGAAATTAAATGCATTTTTTTCCCTAATTTTGCTCATTTTGATACCATTTGGCATTTTAGCTGTAACTTTTTGCCAGTTACACGTTGAACAACAAGTAAAAGCTTAAATTTATCAAAACTGTCTGGAGATAATGATAGGCTTTTAAATTTTTGAAAATAATGATTTTTTGACTTAGAAACAATCAATTGTTTGTAAAGTGCCGAAATTAAATGCACACATTTAAATTTCGGCAATTTTCCACTTTTTTAAAAACTGATTTAATTAAATAAAAAAAAAATTTTCGTACAATGAAACTTCTGTGACGCAACGCAGTATCGTGAAAGCTTCAAAATGGGCTATCAAACATGAAAATCGGGCCATACAGTGAAAAGTTACATCGGAAAAACAAAAAAGTGCCGAAATAAAATGCACTACCCTATAATAGCATAACTTAATTTTATTTCATATTATACTCACAAGAGTAATACTGGCTAGTTACTGTGGAACTGGCCTATTTAGCCATATAAAAGAAAGCTCTTGGCTTCGTCTTCAAATTACAACTTTTCAAAATTAAATTTTTTTAAAATAAACCAAATTTTGTTTCGATTTGTAAATAATTTGCATATGCTAAATGTTTATATCAAATTGAAATGTCATTATAATGGCTTACTCTACATTTTAATTCGCGTGAATTAAAATGGTCAGTATGCATTATGGAGGGTACTTTAAATGAACTGGTTTATTATAATAGCATATGCTGACTTAATTTTTTAGGAATTATGCAAAAACTCTTTGAGTCTTTTCTCTGTATTCGTATTTACTTTATAATCCTAACTTCTAAAAATTTGACTAAAACTGGTATAGCCTAAAAATTTTAAATTTAAGCTATAAATTTATACTACTTAAAACAAACATATGTTTTTAAAGTTAATTTCCAGTTTTTTTAGGAAATGGGAGATACCACTGTGACATTCCTAGAAATCCGTGCACACTTAACCCTTGTCCACGCTCGCAAAGATGTGTAAATACTGGTAAGTCATTTTTTGCGATTACATATTTTTAATAAAATTAATTTATTCCGAAACTTTATTTTAATTTTAAAACTGTGATAACGAATATATTATTTGACTCTTTATTAATCAATACCCATGCTTTTCATGTTTTCTATTTCTATACTTACTCTAAATTTCCCAAGTTCCTTAGAAAATTTCACCACATTTAGACCTTAAATGTGTTTTTAGTAACCCGGATGTGGATTTATTAACCTGTATCCATAAAAAAATTCCTTACGTAAAATAATGGGTGGTTAGTAGCTAAAGATAACTGGTGTCTGTCAGGAGGGGTATCCCTCAGCGTACTCGATGTGTTATGCAAAGATAGTTTTTTACTGGGGATTGTAATTTTATTTCTCTTTATCGACAGACCATTCGAATAATGGAGAATTATGACAGTTAATTCAATGTACACAAAGGTCTCGAGAAGATTTGAAAATAATTTGTATACGACCAGAAAAAATGAGAAAGAAAAAAATATGCACAACCAGCTGTTTTTTTTAGAAAAAAAGTTTTATGTTTATGTTGTTTTCGTTGTATTATTATGATCGTGTTTGTTTTTCGTTCACCAAGGCCATATACAAATTCTTTTTGGATATTCTCAAGATTTTTGTGTACATTGAATTAACCGTCGCGGTTCTCAATTATTTTTTTAAGTGAAAATTTTTATTATTTAAGTATTCCTTATTTTCTACTTAAATTTAGTTTTTGATCGATTAAATGCGTTTTATTTTCGAACTTTTGGCATAAAAAACCCGGCAATAAATGCAAGTAATCGTGCAAAAAAATCAAATCTCGCTTAATCAAACGTATTAACATAACCAATTAAAAGGGCCGTTTTTTGTCGCCGACCATGGACCTGAGTGAGTCAAGCGAGGATTGTAAATTATTATCTATGACATGAAACTTTGTCAGTTAGTTTTAAAGACGTTTTTTTTATATTATGCTTATTCCTACCACTGTCTTACTGTTTTAGAAATACAGAATGTTAAACGCGGCTGTCGATTCTATTTCTGATTTTGTTTTCGTTTCAGGACCCGGGCGTCACCGATGCGAGAGATTAGGGCGCACGGAGCGTCACCCGTGCGACGAGCACCCCTGCCCTCGCAATCAGGTGTGTCGCAGGGAGAGCCGCGGGCGCTACAGTTGCGAGAGATCCACCGACCGCCACAATCCCTGTCTGCGCAGGAACCCCTGCCCCGCTGGTCAAACATGCCACAACGAAGGTAAAAACGATTACTGTGATCAAATTTTTTTTATGTTTAAACTGACATATATTTAAATTTATAAATTTGAATTAATTTTGGGAATACGATTAATTGCAATAAAGTAAATTTTTAGTGAATCTTATGCAAATTCAGAACCTGAAACGCCTTTTATATCTTTAACCTTTCTAAAATCTGAATTCAGATTCAGAGAAATTGGTTCAGATTTTTTAACCAAAAACCCTTGTTTCGTATTTTACTTCGCAGACGTCAGTTTCAGATCTGAAATTAAATTCTAAATATAATGCTTAATTTTCAGGAGGTTTTTTGCTCGGAAACGGTTTTAGAAATAGCCTAAGACAATAGGTTCTGATTAAAAAACAAAAATCGCTTAAAAAAAATTAAAAACGACTATGTTTCAGGTAACGGAAGATATTCATGCGAAAGATCATATCGAGATCCATGTCGAAGTAATCCATGCCGCTGGTGGCAACGTTGCCATGACGAAGGTAATTTTGGGTTTGTTTTTTATTTCTAGATTTTTGTATTTTTTTATTAAATTGACGCGATTAAAGGCTGGTTCATACTTATGTAAAAACGTCCTTTGGACAAAGTCCAAAGAACAAATACAGCGTATAAACGTATGTAAAAACGTCCTTTGGAGTTTGTCCAAAGGACGTTTTTACATATGTATGAACCAGCCCTAAGCCTTCCGCCAGGAAACATGGATATTCATGATTATCTTCTTATTATTCCAACACTTACTGCTTATTATCTGCTTGGAAGGTCTGCAATCTTTGTTTACAAAACCAATATTTTTGTATTTTAATATTTTATTTAAAAACATAACGTCACATCGCCTGACCGTTGTGAAACTTTTCCTGTTATTTTCCCAGATGATAAGTGACTTCGTTCTATTTTTGCCATTGCAATAAAAAAGGGCGCGGTGAAAACAAGAATAAAATGAATTTATGTCTAAGATGAGCCTTGAATATTAGTTTTGGATTTAAACGTACAAATAATTCATAACAAACAGTTATGTCTATTGTTACACTTTTATTTTAGGTAACGGAAGATCTTTTTGGTTCTATTTTTGCCATTCCACTAAAAAGGCGCGGTTAAAACAAGAATAAAGTGACATTATGTCTAAGATAAGCCTTAAATATTAGTTTTGGACTCAAAGATAGCAAAGATATAATTTAATAAACAAACAGTTATGCTATATGTATTATTACACTTTTAATTTTAGGTAACGGAAGATATCACTGTGATACACCGAAGGATCCATGCGCCAGCAATCCATGCAAGCCAGACGAGATTTGTCACAAAGAAGGTGAGTTATGCCCATTTATATTTTAAAACATAAAAAATAACTTTGGGTGAAATTGTTATAGGTTTTAATAAACTTATATTTTTATAAAAAAACCAGTCGTTGTATAGTACTTTTCACATAATTATAAATATGATTTTCCAAATAATTTAGAAAAAAAATCCTTTGTTGTTTAATATTTTTATTTTAACTGCGATTTTTTTTAATTACTAGATTATTTTCCAAAAAATTAGAAAAATTACAATTACGTTATTTTGTTAAATTTCGACAGATTCTTGGAACAATCTGTGACAAGATGCAATAAAAATATGTCAGGAATTTTATTAAGTAATAAAAATACATCAAGAAAAACTTTTGACAGTTATTGTTTTGTTAAAACAAATTTTTTTCTAATTTTTTTCCGATTGCAAATTTAATATACCTTGAGTTTATACTTGCTCTACCAAAAATAATAGAACTGGCATCTTAATTTATACAAAAACAAAGCCGCACACGGAATTGAAGATTGATGGGAAAATTTAAAACTGGATTTGCATTTAGCGAACGGCGGCTACCACTGCGATTTCGTGTCCGATCCTTGCGTGTCCAACCCCTGCGAGGAAGACGAGCGATGTCACAACGACGGCGGGGGTCGCTACCACTGTGATCCGATAGTCTCCAGGAATCTTTGCGCCCGGGGGCCAAACCCCTGCCGCTCCGGGGAGCGCTGTATCTACGAGGGAGGGGGAAGACACCGCTGCCAGCGACGCAGGGGGAGGGAACCCCGGGGGTCCTGCTCCCCCAACCCGTGCGCCCACAAACAGCGCTGCGTAGTGTTGGGCGGAACGGCAGTGTGCGAAAACGACAGCCACGAGGAGGGCCATGGACACGACAGTCACTCAGAATCTCATGAGAGCCATGGCAACCCCTGCTTTCCAAACCCCTGCCAATGGTGGCAGAGATGTCGCGCCCTGGGCAGAAGGCACATCTGTGGTTTTTAGAAAATTATACCAATGAATAGCACATTTTAGAATTATTTTGTTGTTACATTAAATGACGTGATGAAATGTGTGTGTGTGTGTGTGTGTGTGTGTGTGTGTGTGTGTAATGAAATATTGAATTAGTTATCACAAAATATGACAGTTATATGTCATTAAGAACATTAAAGTTTATAAGGTTTGTAATTTCGGTAAGGAAAGTCCAAACAAATTAACGTTTAAACGGTGGTATAGTATGAAATCTATTTGAATAATTTACATTAAATACATAAATGTACTGGGGCAACACAATGCAAACGTGTTGGATTGGGGATTTCATAAAGGGCGTACCGTGACTCGTGAGGTCAATTGTTATATTTTAGCTCGTATTTCGATAAAATACATAACACACTTTTCTAGAGTTTACATGTCCTATATATCTTTTATACTTATATACATATTTTGCTACTGTTTTAGCTGCTTCTGTGGAGTTAAATGGAGTTCTTTTAACCAAGCGACTATATAAAATATAACCGAGAGAGGGGGGGGGTGGTTTTCCAGAATTGGGGACAATTCGCTCCCGAACAATTCGCTCCTGGGAAAATTCGCTCCCGGGACAATTCGCTCCCGGGACGATTCGCTCCTGGACAATTCGCTCCCGGGACAATTCGCTCCCGGGACAAATCGCTCCCGGAACAATTCGCTCCCGAGACAATTCGCTCCCGGGAGTTTTTATAAACGCAAAATTTTTCAAACCAACTTCATTAGGGACAATTCTCTCCCGGGACAATTCGCTCCCGGAAGTTTTTATAAACGCAAATCTTATCAAACCTACTACATTAGGGACAATACGCAGCCTGGAGAATTTGCTTCCTGTCCAATTTGCTACAGGTATTTTTAATAAACTCGATTCTTTTAAAGTAAATCATTCAGACGAAATTAATGATTTTTTTAGCTATTCTTTGTAAAAATGATGAGTAATTTATACAATGATTTGTTTGCAAGCGGGAAAAAATTAAGTTATATGTACCAAGAACAATACCTAAAGACAAATTTGCAACCTTTAAAAATTTTTATTGTTCGTTTTGGCAAAAGTTATAAACAATCACGGCGTTTAATTCAATGTACACAAAGGTCTCGAGAAGAATTATACGTAATTGGTATATAACGTTGGAACTAAAAAAATGAGCATAAAAACTTTAGAAAACTAAATATTTTGCTCTTTTTTCAACATTTTTCTAAAACAAGCGGTTGTCTATGTTTTTTACTCATGTTTATTAGTTAACCACCGTTATATACGAATTATTTCCTTTTCTTCCCGAGACCTTTGTGTGCATTGAATTAATCGTCGTCATTGTTCAGAGCCAGTTTTTTCTAGGTGGCCGAAGTTAATGGCTCGCGCCTTAATTTTGGCCACTATAAAAAAAGTTTAAACCTCCACTGATCTTGAAGTGTAACAGAAATTTTAAAATTTTGTACTGGAATAACAAAAATAGCTATGGTTTGATTTTTAGACCAAATTTCGGGTCGATTGGAAAAATCAGAAAAACTTATCCAAAAAAATAAAGAAAGGTGACCGAAATTAAGTCAGCTACCCTATATTTCAAAAAAATTTCCACAATGAGAAAAATAAGTTGTATTATAATCTGAACTAATTCTAGCAATAATCAAGAATTTATTAAAAAAACTTTGCATTAACAGTTTTTTGGTGCAAAGGCAATTTGTTTTTTATGAAATCTGTTTCAAAATGTCGAATTTCTTAATTTACGGATATAAATAACTTTCAAAAAATAAACACCAAGTTCCAGAAAGGCTTAGCTTTTTTGTTTTAAATTAATACAATATTTTGTTTCAGCTTAACCTGAAAAGACATATAAATAATAGATAATAATATCTTAATAAAAAGCAAAGCAAAAAACAAAATATCACACCATAACATATTACACCATAATGTTTCACACATTTTGGGATAAACTTTATATGAAAATCTTGAAAGCGTTTGTGAAAGTTAAAAAATTTTTAAATTTTGTCAATGAAGTTTTCGTGTTTTACATGTTATATGAAATAAACTTTCCGAGTGCTTGAAAGCAGATTTGTATTGATTAAAATATTTGTTTTTTTCATTATTGTTATAATTATTCTCTTTTTTATCAATTTCTTAAGGTTTTAATTCTTCGGTGCAAAAATAATATAAATAATTATAATTAATAAAGAAAATATTTGTGTTTTGTAAATTTTCACAGTGTTATGTGCATGCATCAATTCGCCGCCGGGTTCATTGTCTGGCTCTGCAGCGCTCAGTTTTTTTTAATTTTTAATTCCAAAACATGCTTTAAATTATTTTATCCGCATTTTTAGGACTTTTTTTTAAATTTAAAAAATGTTCCAAATAAAATTTGACCAAATATCTTCTGGGGCCTGTTTCATAAAAACCTTTGTAAATTCTTATTTTACAATTCTCTGCCTATTTTTTGTAAAATACACGATAAAGGTTTTTCGACTTGTAATCCAGGGGGAGCATCTACGCGCATTGCTCTGCGCTGATTGGTCGCAACCACTTCATTTCATCTTCGCTAAACAATCAATATTTGCCCTGTCGTATATCCTCTATCATGTAATTTACAAAAAAATAGGCGGAGTTTTGTAAAATGAAAATTTACAAACGTCTTTATGAAATAGGCCCCTGGTACTGCTCTTTAATTATTTATGAAGTTAGCACAGAAATAAGCTGAACCTTCCGAGGGTTAGTACGGAGTTCTCAAACTTGTCAACATCTTTACTGTCTGAACTCTGAACATACGCTCAGGGAGAAATTGTCCCTTTTTCCTGCTCTATTCTCAGAGCATTTTTCAAGTTTAGTTTTAAAATGATGCTCTTAGATTTTTATATTTTCTTGTGTTTTATATCTAATAATTAAAAAATTAAAAAATACAGATAACCATAAATAAAAAACACGACAGTCAAAACCCTTCCATTTAATAGAAAATTGTTCAGTGTTAAAAATACAGATAACCATAAATTAAAAATATGTAATACTCTGGTACAGTGTTAAAAATACAGATAACCATAAATTAAAAATATGTAATACTCTGATAACACCACTGTTTGTTTACATCAGAATGAATTCATGGTTGGGTTTTTAAAATCACTTTATATGGTGCAAGTTGACTGTTTTTGCGAACGAATAATTAAATAATAAAATAAAATAAAATTGTTAAATGGATATAGTAGGGTAACTGACTTAATTTCGGCCAGGCCTTAATTTCGGAAACCAATTTAGGGTGTTAAAAAATTGGCTTATTTTTAAAACACAAAAGAACTAGCTCAAAATTAACTGGATTAATGTTGAATAAAGTGTTTTTGCAAAAATTTTGTTTATTTTTGTTATTCTGCATTATCAACATTTTCATACAAAAAGTGATTTTTTTGTGATTTTCTTAATTTTTGTTTTGTGTTTAAACTGCATCAAATTTAGAACGAACCACAATATAACCTTAAAATATCTTCTATTTTAAGATTCCGTTAATTTCGGTCACCTTAAAATTTAGGTGAAACAACCTGCCGTTTTTTATTGTTTTTAAATGTCATCGTACTACCGTATTTATAAAGAATTTTTTTGCTCGTTTGACTTTTTTGACGTTTTTAAGCCAAAAATAAAAATTCAACAAAAAATACAGGTTATTAAAACTTGTTTTTTTAAGGTTTTGACATAATTATTTAAAGTCTTGATAATAACTATTAAAGTTTGCAAACGGGAAAAATTAAGTTATATGTAAGAACAATATACCAAGAACAATACCTAAGAATAAATTTGCAACCTTTAAAAATTTTTATTGTTCAGTTTGGCAATAGTTATAGCCAGTTTTTTCCAGGTGGCCGAAGTTAATGGCTCGCGCCTTAATTTCGGCCACTATAAAAATGAACTTTAAACCTCCACTGATCTTTAAGTGTAACAGAAATTTTAAAATTTTGCACTGGAATAACAAAAATAGCTATCGTTTGATTTTTAGAGCAAATTTAGGGTCGATTGGAAAAACCAGAAAAAAACATATTCAAAAAAATTAAAAAAGTGACCGAAATTAAGTCAGTTACCCTAATAAACATTGTTTTTATAATTACAATATAATACACAAAAACTAAGCATACCTTTAAATTAGCAAATCAAGATTGGTTTAATTTAAACTAACGATTTAATCATTAGTTTAGCTATTAGTTTTTTTCAATTCGAATTAAAACTGTTGCCTTATTTAAATGCATTCATATGATCTCATTGTTAATTTTAATGCGTTGTTTCTCATATTTATAACGTTGCTTATGTGCCTTTTAAAGAAATTGTTTTGGTTAGTGATGAAATATAAAAAATTGTTAAATGTATATAATAATTTTTATAATTACAATATAATACATATAATATAATATAAATGTAATATAATACATATAAATATAAATGTATATAATAGTTTTTATAATTACAATATAATACACAAAAACTAAGCATTCCGTTATGCTTATTTATTTTTAAGTGAGTCTAACAAAATATAGGTTAGTTTATACTACAATTAAATCATTGTATAAATTACTCATCATTTTTACAAAAAATAGCTAAAAAATCATTAATTTCGTCTGAATGAATTACTTCAAGAGAATCGACTTTATTAAAAATGCCGGTAGCGAATTGAGCAGGGATCGAATTGTCCCTAACGAAGTAGGTTTGATAAGATTCGCGTTTATAAAAACTTCCTGGGGCGATTTGTCCCGGGAGCGAATTGTCCCTAATGAAGTTGGTTTGATAAGATTTGCGTTTATAAAAACTCCCGGGAGCGAATTGCTCCGGGAACGAATTGTCCCGGGAGCGAATTGTCCCGGGAGCGAATTGTCCCGGGAGGGAATTGTTTAGGAGCGAATTGTCCCGGGAGCGAATTGTCCGGGAGCGAATTGTCCCGTCCCTGGAGCGAATTGTGCGGGAGCGAATGGTCCCGTCCCGGGAGCGAATTGTCCGGGAGCGAATTGTCCCGTCCCGGGAGCGAATTGTCCGGGAGCGAATTGTCCGGGAGCGAATTGTCCGGGAGCGAATTGGCGGGAGCAAATTGTCCCGGTCCCGGTTTTCCAATGTCTCGGTGAAGAGAACGGCGTCAAGTGCCGAACTACGCCTTGCAACGACGCCAAGCCAACGCAATGCGTAGATCGCGAGACCTGGGGGTGTTTCAGGCGAAATTTTTTCGAAATATGCACTAAAACCTGCTTAAAACTGGTATTCTGCCAATCATATCGACTTAGTTTTATTTTTTTTAAAATCTTATTTGTATACATTTTTATTATATCCTAAATAAATTAATACTGGTGTTAAAACTTTGTATTATAACCCAAAATTTTACCAAGAAGAAAATGTAATTACAAATATCATATTGTTTTTTATGTATTGTATTGTATTGTATTTTATTCCGTCTAAGCAGGGACACACATAAGTAATAGACACATTGCTCTGATTTTGTATGCATCAAGAAACAGAAGAATAATAATAATATGAAATACATTAAACCAAAAAGTCAGCCCACCAACCACTTTTGCGCTTGTCTATGTGCTCCACACGGTTTGTAGCGTGAGATCAGCTAAAAGCAATCAGAGTTGCAATAAATGGCTTAAATATTTTTACTACTTAACGTTAGAAAAACATATCTAAAAATGTATACGCGGCTGTCTGTGCTTTGTAATTTTTGCGCAACAATAGCGGTTAAACAAAAAAGAACAAAAATACATTGCACATTTTACCTCTCCGCGAAACGAAGAAAATTTTTATTTTGATTAATTTTATGCATTTAGAGTGCGCTAAATTTTTATAACCTAATAATATAAAAAGCAAGGGAGGAACCTTTACAAAAATAGCTGGTTTCGCTAGTCAGATACAGAGGAGCGCACCGTTCCCTTTATATAAGTATGAAAATGTGGTAAAGGGCACCTTTATATAGACACATCCCTCTTAAAAAATACGTAAAAAATTTTTTAGAAAATTAAAAAATATTTAAAATATATGTTGCAATTTATCTTTTGTTCGCAAAAGTAGTCATAACTTTTACAACATTGAGCGGATTTTAAAAACTAAACTATTATTTTATTTGTATTTAAACGAATAACACAGTGGTTTTATCAAAATATAAGCTTCATTCGCTGTTATTTGTTTTTTGTAATTGAGAGTGAATAATACAAATAACAATAAATAAAATAAATATCAATAATAAATTTTCTATTGACGCATCCCCCTTAAAATACAAAAACCAATGAGTTACTATGTTAAAGTATGTCCTAAGTATCAAAAAAAAATTAAGTTAGTTGCGCTTTTTGAAACACGTACTTGAGAATTAAAAAAAATCCATCCTAAATTTTTATAGAAAAGCCCGGTAGCACCATAAATAATTAAATCGGTAGCTTAAATACCTACTTAAGTAGTGACCAGCTATTTTGCTCAGTAGTTCGAAAAATCGGTTTGGATCCTAAACTACTTAATAAAGTAGCTACTTAAGTACCTTTGTGACTATTTAACTAAGTATTTCAACGTTTTTGTTGCAGCGACTGCGCGGTTTGGACTAAAATGACAGGAATTTCATCTGATAATTTCAGAAATAGGGGGCCAAATGGTCTTATAATGACGAATGCCTTCTGATACAGTTGTATTTACAACGCAGTTAGTTCCCTCTTCAGTATTGAAAGTCAAAAAAAAAAAAAAAACGCCAGAAACAAAAAAGAAGACTTGAGAATTTTTGAAAAATTCCTTTAATAAAATGGTTTCTTATGCTAAAAAGAAGTTATTATAAAAATTATAAAATAATACGCCCTAATAATAATAGTATAATAATTTTAATAATCTGTGTCTCCAAAAGTGATGTTCCTGCCCACGGTACGGGGTGTTTAGAGCCACAAGCAGGGAACTTGGAGCCATCGAAAATTTTCGGGAACTTGGAGCCACGAGCAATGGGAACTTGGAGCTTTTCAAAAAAAAATTGGTTTGGGGTAAAATTTAGGTTTCGCTTAGGCTTAGGTACACGTTTTAGCGATTTTTATTTTTGGCTCCAGGTTCCCAACTTACGGCTCCAAGTTCCCAACTTACGGCTCCAAGTTCCCTATTTTTGGCTCCAAGTTCCAGCTCTAAGTTCATTAGGCCCCATCGACCCTAAATCCTACCCACCAATATAATGTTCGGAAGCTCCGGTCATTAAAAACGAAAGCTCCGCCTCTTAAATGAAGCTATGTTCTTGCCAACGGGCTATTTAAAGGAATTTTTAATTGTAATTTCAAAAAATCTTCGTATAATTGGAATCTGCGAATGTATAATATTTTTTTTAATTTCTAACTTAATTGTAATAATACCACCCAATTTTATTTTTGAAGTTGAGCGAGATTCGAAGGATAAAATACATAATCATCCGATTATCTGACAAGCTAACGGTCACATCGCGAACCGATCTACTTACTGTTGACTTTTGCGCTTTTATCAAGTCTACAACTGAATTTTAAAAATCTTTCATTGCCTAAAAGCGCAAAGCTGAAGCAAATTGTATTGCGGGTGTAAAATGACGATTTTTTTCATTATTTATTCTATTTAAATCATCTCTAATTAAGTCAGCTATATATTAAAAGGTTTGTTTTTAGAATCAAAAACGGTTAAAAATTTTATTTTAAAAAATTTTAAAATAATATTTAAATTTTATTTTAATAATAAAAAAATTAAAACTATCCAACGGATTTTCTTGAATTACATTTTTATTTTTGATTTGGTCTATTTTGATTATTTAAATCGTTTAATAGCGGTACAAACGCCATTTACGTTAAAATACGACAATAAAAGTTAAAATACGACAATAAAAGTTAAGTAGCTACTTGAACTACTTCTGAAGGTGGTTTAAATTTTCTACTTAAATCGACCTACTTTTGTAGCCTACTTAAAATGGTGCAACCCGATTTTTTTAAGTACCCATAGCTATTTAAGTAGCCTTCATCTACTTAAGTAGTTATGCTGCAACCGGCCCTGAAATACATGTTGCAATTATTCGTTTGTTCTCAAAAGTAGTAATAACTTGTGCAATATTGAGGCTATTTTAAAAACCAAACTATTATTATATTTGTGTTTAAACGAACAACAACATTATGTTATCATCAGAATACTATATTTTTCTAATTTTTATTAGTATTTTGCAATCCTAATTACAAGAAACAACATTTAACACCCAATAAAATATCAAATTCTGATAACAATATTTCACAAGTCGTGACATGATTGCTTTTACAAGCAAAAAATTGATTGCAATGTTTTTAAATATTCGTTAGTTTTCTATCAAAATTATTTACGAATATTTTAAAAGATTTAAAAAAAAACGCGTACTTAACTTTAAAAAAACGCACCTAATTTTCTTTTCCAGGCTCAGGATATACTTTAACATGTAATTTACTGATCTTAGAATTTTTGCGGGCGGAACTTAGTTCATGGGAATGTGTCTCTAAAATTTCTTGTAATTTTTTTTAATTTTCAGGTGCATGTTTCAAAAACGCGCGCCTAACTCGCAAAGTTTTCTTTTCAAGACTCAGAACATACTTTAACATAGCAATTTATTGATTTTTGTATTTTTGTTGGTGGAGTTTAGTTAAGCGGAGGGTGTCTATGCACAACTGTTTATAAATTTAATGCTAAAGTACCATCGTTTTATATTAGCCTTATAAAGCTTACGGTTGGTTCTGGTGATTACTTCTGCGTGAACTTGCTGATCTGGATATAAAAAAAACAAAAAACAATATACAATTAAGCGCCTGCTTAATTCTATTTATTCAATTCAATGCTTAATTCAATTTTATTCCGTCTTGAAAGTTTACTATCCATGATGAAACGAACAACAAACGGTTGTATAACTAAAATTACTTTAATAATTTTAGAAAAATACACGATAAATTGTATTCGTATGGCATCTAAGGTCATTTTGACACAACGTTTTTTACGCTGGTTGATTAATTATTAAGACGCTTTTTTCACCACTTACACTAGACAGAACAGGGTACAAATTTCTCAAATGTTTTCAATTAAAGTATGTTAGTGTTGTTCAATGTTTTAGAAATAAAACTGATCATTACTCACAGTTTTTAACAAAGAAGAAAATTAAAGATAATAATTTAATTATTTTAATTTAATTTAATTGATAATAAACTTTGTGTACTAAAAAAATGTTAACCAACCACTGCTTTGTCAAGCCACTGGTTCGTCAAGCTAAAACAATATAATGATTCTTTCTTATAAGGTAACATAGTTAGTTGGCTTCTTTACGTGCTACAGTTTTTGAGAACTTGTAATTCCATAAAAATTTGCCAATCTTATAACCATAATACAAAAATTTATACAATTTTAAATGGATAACAAAAAATTTTGTTTTCCTAAGCCTATAAGCGAAACTAAAAAAAAACTAAAAAACCAAACTATAAAAAACATAAACCTTAAAAAGAGGCTAAACAAATAATATACAACTCAAAGAAGATAATATTACTAAATATATTTTTCAAAACGTATTTCTGCCGACCCGTTCATAAGAATTGTGTTATTTTGAAAACCGTTTCCTAAACAAAAACAAACTTATTTAAACCAAACTGTTCATTTAAAACTTTTTAATAATATTTTAAATTCCGGTAATCTAATACTTTAAAGGTTTTTTAATTAAATTCATTATTTTGTATTTTTTTAAGGAAAATCCTACCATGTTTGGTGTCCCTACCGGTTCCGAATTCCAGATTTTTTAAATAGTTTTTAGGATTTTTACTAAATGCGAGTTACACTTATAAGCAACAACTCGTTTTACGTTCACTTCGTATTTCTGCCGTAATAGTTCTGTCTGACGTTATTTTATAAAAAAAATAATTTAGCAAGTTGAAAAAATGATAGGCTAAATTTATTGTATAATGAGTTTAAACCGTTTTCGGAGTTCCATATCGACAAATATTGAAGTATTTCCGGGCTTTAACCCCAAATTTTAAATGTAAACAAATAGGCTTCAAATAAAACTGTTTTATTTGAAACCTATTTGCTTATATTTAAAATTTGGGGTTAAACCTCGAAAATACTTCAATAAATTTATTGTAACTTGTTTAGTACAGGTATAAACATTGTTTTCTAAAACCATACTATGACATTAGTTTGTAATGAAAAACTGTTAAATTGTTTTGCTTTATTAATCGAGGATGTTTATAATTAGGTCGAAGTGTTAGGCTTGAATTTGTTGCTCAAAGTATAAAAAAAACTTTAAAATGCATAAAACAGCAAAACTGGACTATGAATCGCTAGATTTTTTTTCAAATCGTAATGATTTTAGCTGGCTTTTATGTGTTTAAAACTAACAAATAGTATAAGTGATTTTGTTTATATAACTATCACGTAGTCATACGACTTTTACAAGGACAACCCGCGAAAACGGGTATTTTTTCTTGTTTTGAAGTTTTGATAAAATTCGTCTTTAACTCAGCGTTTAATTTTTGTAATTAGTCGAATGACGTTGAAAAGAAATTTTAGAATGAAGTCCATTTATGTGATGATCGTAATTTTTATTGTAAGTTTTTAAGCGCAATATTTAATATCTTGTTCCAGAAAAGTTCAATAATGATAATTTGAAGATGAACATAAATTACCAATTTTTCTCATGATTTTTTAAATTATAGTTGACACGGCGCTGCAGGGATAAATCATTTCGTGGCTGGGCCGCACCACATATTAAAAAAATATTAAAAAACAACAAAAAATTAGAAATAAATGCATAAAAGTTTCGTCAGTTTAGAGACAAGTTTAAAGATTTATCCGAGCGCCAGAGCTCCTGAGCGGAGCTCCGCTTTTAGGAGCTCCAGAATAACACTTGGAGCTCCCGAGCTCCGCCTTATTTTTCTTTTAATTTCATGAATAATTAAAGACTGATGGCATGTATTGTTTTGTCAACATTTTTTGTAAACTAAAATTTTTCCAAGAATCATTGAAAACAATAAACATATTTCTTTAAATACAGATAGAGTAGTTTAAAATATATTTTAAACTTAAATAAGCTTTAAATAGCTCAATTATGGGGCGGAGCTCCGGAGCTCCCTCCGTTTCAAATGACCGGAGCTTCGGAGCATGACATTGGAGAGTAAGAACATCACTATTATTTATATACAGTAGTTGTTATTTTAATCATTTTTCGTTCAAATTGTGTTCGCAGTGTTGCATGAGCCTGGTTTACATCAGAGCGACAAGTGACAAGGCATTCACAGCACGTTGTCAAATACTTGTCACTCCGCTGTAAAGTTGTTGTCACTTTTCACTTGGGTGTAAATCACGCTAGTAATACGAATAATGGCCGCAGTACTTCGCCCAACACTGTCAAATAAGAAAACGTTCATGGTTTAATTAAATTTCTTCCAGAGTTAATTTTCGGTTACAGGTTCCTCCGGTGTCCGGGCAATGGTGGAATTGGCGCGGTAACACAAGGACCCACGGGGGAAATCACTGCTGGTCCAATCCGTGTAGAGACGATGAAATCTGTCATCCGGAAACAAACGGATACCATTGCGATCCAAGAGAAGAGATAGAGAGTAATCCCTGCAGGCTTCACCCATGCAGATCTTGGCAAACTTGTCATAACGAAGGTATTATAATGGTTTATAGTGTCATGACATTGTGCAGTGTTATAAACCAAATTTTATAAATTATTAAATTTTTAGAAATGATTTAGTAACAATTATTATTTGAAAATTTTCATGAACCATATTTTTTTACCTATAATACTGCTCAAAAAAATGAAAGCTCGCAACAAAATAAAAGTTTTTTTTAAATGATTTTTAAATGGCCTTAAAACAGTGCCGGTCTTTACAAATTGGTAGTTAAAAACGACGTATACTACGCCTGCAGCAAATGATGTGTCATCTCCAACTGATACTGTGACGTTGAACGTCCCTTCCTGAAGTGATGATTCATAACTACTGGCGTCAGTGATATTAGAGACTTTGTGAAGTAAAAAAACAATTACTCATATTCTGCAGTGGAAGCGCGCGAAGCTGTGAAGGGCAGGCCTGAAATTTAAATAAACGAGACGCGGGTCCGAATTCCGGTAGGGTAATTTTCTCTGTCTTCAAAACAATCATCGGCTTATCTCACCTCCAGTTATCCCAGAGTTTCATCCATATGAGTCAACTATGTATGCCGTATGGAGACACCGTTTTTTTAAACTATTTTTATAAATACTTTAAAACCGTTTCAGTTAGAAATAATGAACAAGCATTCTAAACAAGTTTCACTTTATTCACTGTAAAATTTTAGTAGCTTAAACGATCCGTAGTGTAGAAACAACACGCCTGGCTGATAATTTTTAATAATTACTGGCCAGTTTGGTTGGTGGTTCGTTTTGCATTTTATTGTAGTATTTTTGAAACTTGAAATACCACTAAAAATTAAACATCTATTTCCAAAATTCGTGGTTTCATGTTTAAAATTTAAGCATTACAACAAAAATTTTTTTGATTAACCCAAAAAAATTATACATATGAAAAACTTTAGTAAGGCAAAAAATAGCTTAAATTGAAAAAATGTATAAAAACTAAAAAAATACCGAAAATTATTTTAATATTGTTATTAAATCTCTATTTTATGAGAAAAATACGTAAAATTATTTATTTCATAATGGATTTTGATTTCGTGGCGGAACCACCGACTGTATTTTATCTTAACAATTCTTTTTATTATATTATCAATGATAAATAATAAATGCTATAAATTATGATCTGTGTTTTAGTTTTGTTTCCCTCTTAAAGAAGTCGTAATTTTATTTATTAATTTAATTCAGTGAAAATTTTGCGGGATTTTTTTGTCTGACATTCCTATTTTTTCTGACATTCTTAGCTAAGCAGTTTTTGTCTGACACTCACGTCAGGATTTCAAGGACCTTAAAATGTCAAATAGTATTCGTTATCACGACATATATGTTTTGCTCTGTGAGAATGGTTGTGGGAGGAGCTGTTAAAATCACTTTTAGCCAATTGGCGCTTGGGAAAAATTGGATATCCAATGAATGAAAGATCTCCATTTTTTCCCAAACCTAATGTGCTAAAGATGATTCTATAAGGTCATAACTCTGTGAAGGTCTTTAACACTGAACAATTTCCTTTTAAATGGGAGGGTTTTGACTACCGTGCTCTTAGCTTGTAGCGACTAAAAAATAGAAAATGTCTAAATAAATTAATTAAAAATTTATGTGATATCTTTAAATATTATGTGATATATTTTTGCGTGTAAATTTTAGGCAACGGACACTATCACTGTGACACAATACGAACAACAAACCGGTACAATACAAGATACAGAAGTGGGCATGATAGATATAACGGGTACGATAGATATAATGGATATGATAGATATAATAGATATGATAGATACGACCGATTCAATGGATACAATAGTTATGATCAATACAACGGTTACTACAACAACCAATATGATAACAACTTTGGTGTAAGTCGATGGATAAGCAACTTGTTTGGAAAGAAATAATAAAGAATAAATATATTATTAAAAATACAGTATATCATAATTTGTTTCTGTATTAAAATATTTCCTCGTTTTTTTAGTGTTTTTAATAAAAAGTTTAGTAGTGTTTTCAATAATATTTTAACAATCCTAAAGTACAAACAAAGATAAAGCCACAGCTAGGTTTATACATATATATTTAAAAAACTAATGAAGGTTATAAATTTAACCTAAAAACGTTGATTTAATATTATTTATTACTCAAGTGGGGTTTCTGCATAAGCTTAAAGTTTTCCTTGACCTACAAAATGTACTGTTATATCTGGTTGGTGTGTGTTTAAGGTTTTTTATTATTTTTTCCTTTTTTTTGACTAAATTGCAGTGTGGCACTTCTGTGCCACTGATGCTTGCAATTATTTTTTTTAAATAAAAAATAACAATGCGAAGAAGATGAACATTAATCACTAATTTTACTCACCAATATAAACGTTTTTGGGTAATTTTAAAAGCCCTTAATCTATGTACGTACTACCACATACAGAAAACTGCATAATTTCACATCAAATCTCACGGATTATGTGTGGTGCGCTTTAAATCTTCAGAAATAAATCTTAGCGTTTAACCAAAGGTTCCAAAGGTATTGCATCTTCCTTTTTGTTGAGGAGGGAGGAAAAGCCGCTTACTAACCGGAGATAACCACAGTTTACTTGTTAAACAACACGATGGTTGTTTAGAACAATGGGGCACAATGGACAATAGAACAATTAAATCCCACTATTTACTTCATTCTTCCTGCAACATGGTAGTCGAATATCACAATTCATCAAGAAATGGTCTTTATGCCAATCAAGCAATATTTTTGCGGTTTGTTTTTTGTGTGTTGGGGGGGGTGGTTGGGGGGGGGAGGGAGGTTTATGAGTGGGAACTGAATACAGAAAGGTCTCGAAGAGGTTTTCGAATGTAAAGGGAGGCGGGATACAAACGGACGCTAAAACTACTTTAAAATTTCTTACTAGGACAAAAAACATAACATGGTAATTATAACACAACATAGAATAATACCAAATAGAATAAACTAAATAAAAATTAAAGAAATTATTAATAAAAAGTGCATCTCCTTTCAAATTTACTCCTTCTTTGTACCGCTTAAAAATATTTGTTTAATTTACAATTAAACGTGTTTTTTTAATTTTTAACGGGGAAATGTAGGAGTAAAATCGGGAGAAGACCTGACGTTTTATTAATGAATTCATGAATTATTATTTAGTTTACTCTATAGCTAGAAGAATAAAAGAAAAAAACGTTTATTCCGTAAGGCATTAAAGCTTTCGAGTAGCTCAGTACCCATCAGCGCAGTAAAGATAAAACATTTCAGAAAGTTAACTCTATGTTGTATTGAATTATTGTATTATAATTACCGTTTCATATTTTTTTGTTCAAACATTGTTTTTCGTCAGAAATTTTATGGTATTATTTAATGTCCGGTTTTGTTTTATTCGCTTTCTTTTTACTAATATCAATTTACTCCCAATCCTCTTCGAGAGCTTTATGTACATTTGGATTTCCGTCGTAATTCTTCATAATAGTTAAAACTAAAATTATGACTATGGTTGAATTAAATCTGGCTGACCGCGTAAGGTTTCTATTAGATACATGAGTGGACCAATTAAAATTGTGCGGTTACGACGTTTAAAAACAAATAAGAATGCTTAATTTTTTTTAATTCAAAGCTTCTCACAAAATATAAAAAATTATTCGACTTTAACCTTTTAAAAATTATTACATTTTTGTTTCAAATTGAGTAATTTGATAAACAAATTCTTAAACTACAGTATTTAATCTTTAATAGGAACCCGTTTTTGCTTAAAATTTTAAATGGTTGTATTGTTAAATAGTCGAATTAATACTGCCAATCATCGTGGTCAGCTTGTTAATACATAATTTGCCTATTATATAAAATGTCATTAGATAAAAAATGTCATATAGAAAGATTTAACTTTATTGACGATATATAACCAAGTTTAAATATA
This sequence comes from Microlaimidae sp. YZB2_3, assembly GCA_030248175.1. Lineage (NCBI taxonomy): Eukaryota > Metazoa > Nematoda > Chromadorea > Desmodorida > Microlaimidae > Microlaimidae sp. YZB2_3. The sequence continues at coordinate 14,447 of JASAMX010013801.1, read as the reverse complement.
TTGTCAGAAAAAAATTTTCATATCAAAGCTACAAAAACTTTACAAAGATAATATAAATATAATGTGGTTTACATTAAAAAAAATTAATTTGATGTTGTAATTGGGTTATTAGCGTATTTTTTTTTATAATATCCCAGTATCTAATAGTATCTAATATCTTATAGTATCTAATAGTAGCCTACCTTGAATAGTAGCCTACCTTTTTGCAACCATTGAAAAAAATGATAGTCCAGCTTCTAATAGAAGCCTAGGCTTTTATTAGAAAATTAAACACAATTTTTGGAGCGGCTTGTTCCGCACACATTTATTTTAATTGTTAAAATTTGCTGTGAAAAAAGCTGCATTAAAAATGAAATGATTGTCATTTGATGTTATTCAATTTCATTTGATGAAAATGAAAATTTTGTTAAAAGTTTCTTGAGTATTTTTTTGCCAAAATTGTTCTTTGTACACTATACCTGCATGTTGTTTCTTTGTTGAAAAAACAGTAGGCTAGTTTTTAATAGTTGCTTATCTCTCATAGTAGACTACCCTTTTACAAACATTAAAAAATAAAAAAAGAAATACAATATGGGTGGTAAGAAAATTTTTTGCTGCTGTTTTCTAAAGCAATATCTCAATCAATAGGCACATTGTACTGTAATTTATAATAAACACAAAGTATAACGAATACTAAGGCTGTATCATGAAAAATTCGATTAGATCATATGCTAAAATCAAAAATATATATTACTATAATAGTATTATATATTTTTGCTAAAATCATATCCTTCGTACCTTGTGAACAAAATAACGTAATTTACGCAAATTCTTTTTAAAGGTGAAAGCGCAAATCACTGGGGTTGGATTAATGACATCATACTGATTGTGTGAGTTGATTTTTATTAAAATTGTCTTTGTTAAAACGTGTAATTAAGATTTTTATGTAAAAATAAAAAATATGGCTAGAAATATTAATATAAGCGGTTTGTTTTCCATCGACGATGTCATCTGTAGCGGGCCAAACAGGGGTCAAGCCGGTAAGTTGATGATCCTGCGGCCCGGTACACACGGATTCCTTATCGTATTTAATCTCACACTTTATACAGTACGTTCCCTTTATTTTGACTCAGTCGGTTATTAAGTAACAAAGAAGTCTGCACGTACTCAAGTATTTGACCTTTGTGTTTGTGGATTACGTAGCGGGGTAGCGCACAACACACCCTCTTGACCGGGGGGTCAAGTCGGTTCACGGAGTAGGGTTACGGTAGGATGGGTTAAGAAAGGGAGGAATTCTTCGCGAATTCCTTTTCAAAAAGTTTCTCCCACTGTAGATTCCAGATACGAAATGCCAAGTAAGGGGAAACTGCGAAGATCAAATCCTGCAAGTCAATTTGGGTAAATACCAATGGTCACTAGTTATTTTAGTGAAACATTACCGTGTTGGGACATAGAAAAATAAGAGCAAAGCAGGAGTTGCTCTTTTCAAAAATGATTGCAGCTCAAAACCGAAAGGGAGAATATAGACCGCGACTGCAAATCAAGGTGGGGAAGGTAAGGGACTGGTATGGAACATTAAAAATACCAGTACAATTTTTAGAGCTGAATTTTGGGAAGTCTGATGGGGTCAGACTTCCACAAAATGGTTACAGCAAGGGGAAACGTTGGCTAACTTGCTGGACTTGATAGCTTCACCGGGAGTTAAGGAGAGAACCCCTTTTGACAACGGATTTTTGAAAGGGTAACGTTTAGCGACTCAAGCGGTGCTTGAGTTTTCAAAAAGTTCGTTAAGACCTTTGGGTGTGCTTGGAAAATTCGGAGCTACCAAGCGGGTCACGAACTGTATAAAGCCACTGAAGGAAGCTTGGTCGTGGGAATTAGTTTTCACCGAAACATTAAAATTACTGGCGCAATTTTAATGATCCGTTGAGGGGAAAAAGAGAGGGTTTTTGGCCAGCGGTTTGAGCTCCGTGATTTATATGTGTTGTGCGAGACTGTTATGTATGAATTTGAAGTGTATTTTGTAACTTAGATTACAGAGACAGGATAAATACCGTGTTTACGTACTTTGTGAACAAGATATGACATTGACAGATTAAATTACTTATAAAGATAAATAGGTTATACGACAGTTTACACAAAAAGGTTTATTTTAGATGCGCGTTTACGACAAGTGTAACAGACCGCGTTGCGGCGAACAAAGGTATAGTTTACGCCTTGCGCAAAATGAGCAAATGAGCATTTTGATTAAAAAAGACTTTTTTAGAGAGGCGTTGAGAACGCCAAGGCTTAGCTTTTGAGCCCGTTTAAAAACAAAACCCGTTTTATAACAAAAAACACTATTTTACTAAAATTAGGTAACTTTTTAATTGAATGAATTGTTATTTAATTGTTTTTCAGTTAGAGGCTTAGGTTTTGAATTAGTTAAATATTAGTTTTTGTAGAAGTTTACCAATTAAAAAAAACACAACGATATTTTTACGGAGGTCAGTGGGTGCCCTTGACGACACGCCACTGAGGGTTTTGTATAACCTAATTAGCTTAATTAAAACGGTATACTATATGTGCAGACTTTGTGCAAAATTCTTTGTTAAAAATACCTTTTTACCAAGATCGTAACCACTCCACCAAGTCACGTCGAAATTTGCGCCCTAATCTTAATAGAAGAATTCACAGACAGCCTCTGTGAATCCTTCACTCAACATACAGTGCCTACTTAAGTTGGTTTTAACCAACTATAAATGTTGGCATCTCAGTTGGGAAATTCAGCGAATAAAATTAAGGGTAGGAGCATAAAAATACCTACTCTGGATCTGCCAACTTGGGTTCCGAAGTCAGGAAGCAACCTGTATCCAATTAGTAAGCGCCAAACAATAATTGCGGAACCCATTGGGCCCACGAGTTGCGTGGAGCACACGTACTGTTAACTGCTATAGGCAACTGTTTTGACACGCGCGGCGACAAGCGCGGGCTACTGTAATTTGATTACAGCGCATACATTATTATAATTTAATAATGTTTTTAAATTGAAAAATGGAACTTATGATTGAAAGCGGGTGTAGTGGCTACTTAAAGCATGAATTAATATTGTGAGTTTAATTGACCTACGCTGCTCAACGCTATCCGCCACACCTCCCCCACCAGTCCGTAGCTGTCCCCAGCTAAGCGACGCATACCGACTGTGGCAAGAAGTGCAGTTTCTAGCGGAGCACCTTACCTATGAAAGGAAAACCCTTTTTAATAATAACACGGTGGTAGCAGTTAGCGGCTAACCACTTTGGTAAACTTCTCGCCTCTTACTGAGTATACACACAAAAATTAATACAAATACACAAAAATTACGAGTAGCAATTACAAAAAAATACAAGACTAGTAAAAATATACGGTATATGGTAACACTATACGGGAAGAAAGACAAAAATACACATATTACAAAAGAAAGACAAAAAAATACACGTAATCAATAGTCGGAATCATCGGGATTTATCAGAGGTAGCGGTGGCGGTTAGCTTGAGCAAAAATAAATGTCTGTATCACTTGAAAAATTTTGTTCTTCTTAAAAAAATGTTTGTGAATTGACAAGTAGCGAATATAGACTAGTGTTGGTGAATAAGCGAGTATAGCGGAAGACTAGTTTGTGACGACAGAGGAAAGAGAACCGAATTTACTGTTCGTCCATATTTTGTGGGGACCCTGCTTCGCTATCATCATCGTCGGCATCGTAGGAGGGTCCAGCGTCTATCTCTTCCTCTGCCGGATCAGTCGCGATCTGGCGTATCATCTGAACGCGACTCTGCTGAGGGTCCTGGGAAGAACTCGCTATATTCGCAGAGACCTGAGAGGTCGTGGCCTCCGCCTGGGTGGACTCTTCCGCAGACGCTGCAAGACTGGGCATGGTATTGGCCGACGCCGAAGCGGCGTTGGAGGGTCGGGGCCTGTGTGCTTCGATCGGGACCAGCAACGGGTGCTGCTCGTCGGGATCGCGAAGCACTACCCGAGGTTTGGGACCTGAACGATCGACGAACATCGCGAGGTTTCGGCGAAGTGGAGGGAGATCTCCTGCCCGTGTCTCTTGCAAATGCCGGAGGCGAATTTGACGCTGCCTCTCTTCCTCCTGTAGCAACGGAAGGCAATGCGGATGAGTGCATTCGGGTTGCCCGCAATGACGACCCACGGGGAGTTGACCCATGTGGTACAAAGGATTCGCTAAATTAAAGAACAATAAGTAAAAAATTCAAGGATAACCTTCGCTACTGTACCCGTACCAATAACACATTTAAAAGTTATTAACACATTGTAACAAGGAATTTAAGGTACGAGTATGTACAAATACACAAATAGAAATGGAAAAGAACTGACTAAAGAAGATACGGAAATATTAAGTAAATAAAAAGGAAAATACTAAACAATTATAAAGGTAAGAAATGAAAGATTTTTAAAAATTAAGGAAAATACACTGAATACACATTGTAACGAATACAGTATTTACAACAATTATATACTGATGACAATATGGTAGTATTGTAAGCCAATAGATTTATGAGAAATGGCTTTTAACCTGTTTGATATTGCAAAAATATTGCAATAACCGTTTATTTTAAAGTTTTTCGAACGTTATTGGTACGGCAAGTAGTGTAAAGGTTTTATTTTATTGTGCGAATACGTTACGCTGTCGTGTAGTGTAGCACTGTGAAAAACAACAGAATTAAATAAAAATTACTATACAACCTATCAACTTATAGATCCGTGTGTTTTAATTTCGATTCGTAACGTATTTATTTTTCATAAACAATATGTACACGCAATTTATGCTGTTTATATCGCATTTTCATGTGGTTGGCCAAACCATTCTACAGTGCGCGTTTTAATATGATTCACTGGATCATATTTTATTAAAAAATACTATGGTATCTTTGAACCATATTTTATAACAAATTTTATATTTTACACAATACGCGCTAGTTTTACCGTTTTTATTATTTATTTTTTTATATATGCGCAAAAAAATATTTTTCTTAGGGCCCATTGAGCTGTATTCCATGAAATGGGTTGATCAGACCCCGGAATATCCTCACTCAATAAATATTACCTCATTTTCGCGTAAACATCTCCGGGTGTTCACGTAGTAACTTCGGTTGATAGGACTGTTACGAACCATCCAGTTCTGTGTTTTTTTAGATGTGTTTATATGCTTTGTCTGCATGTTATGCATGTATGCATGTGATATAAGTGCTATTTATATGCTTAGGACAGGTATACGTATGGCAACATGAGAGAACCTACACTGTCTCATCCATTTCAGCCATCACTTCATCCATGATGGTGGGCTGCTGAGGTTTAGCTCTTGGACTAGGAGATTGAAGTTCTAGGTTCCTGCGAGCTTTTTCTTTCCTTTGCTCGTACCAAGCTCTACGGCGTTTTGCAAAGAATGCGCGGCGGCAACGGTTACGCCATTCTTTATTTGACATGCCTTTTGGCTTTGGCTGTTTTAAGTGTTCGGGTTTGTCTGGATTTCCATCCCAATCAGCCTCGAAATCGGTAGAATATGGGCGTATGACATGTCGATTTGGATTCCAGTCATCGTCGCTATCATCGTCTTTTGGACAAGGAGATAGTACATTACAACTAAGGAGAGGATGACTGCTTCTAGCAACTTTGGGTTCAAAATGAGTGTTAGCAACTACGCGTGAGAGATCACAGAACGCTATCTGTTTGGATTGTGTTTTGCATTGTCTTGTGGGTTGTATACGACGTTCGGGAGTAGGATTGGATTTTCGGGGTGTATAAGGTTTTAACCGCTGCAAGTTAACCCATTCAACTTTCTGATTGGCGTCAGAAAGGAGCGTAACTTGAGCTATGCCCTTCGTTGAGTCAATTTTCAAGACCTTATAGGGTCCTGTCCATCGACTAACGAATTTGGCACATTCAGTAACTTTAATGGCTGGATTATGTTTTAGGACTAGACTACCAATTACGATGGGTTTAGAGTGGACTTTTTTATCGTAATTACGTTTTTGACGCTCTTGTGCTTTTGGTAATACTTGTTTTACAAGATCACGAGCTTGAGTCATAACAACACGAGCGTGGTCGAAGTAATTATCCTCATAATCGACATAAGGAGAGCGAGACAATTCATACTTCGCATCAATGGGTACCCGCATGTCGCGTCCGAACATCAGATAAAAAGGACTTTCACCAATGGATTCTTGCGGTGACCGATTGTAAGCACTTGTCACAAAAGGTAACGCAAAGTCCCAGTCATCATGATGCTCGTTGACATAAGGGGTAAGCATTGCTGTGAGCGTACGATTGAAACGTTCCGTGAGGCCATTTGTTTGTGGGTGATATGCGGTTGTAAAGATTTTTTTGGTATCGGTAATATCGCATAACTGTGCCAATATTTGGCTCTGGAAATTCGTACCTTGGTCAGTAAGAATCTCCAAAGGACATCCATGGACAGTTATGACCTTTTCTAATAGAACGCGTACAATTGTTTCAGCTTTTTGGTCAGGTAACGCAAAACACATAGCGTAGCGTGTGAGATATTCTGTGACGACGAGTATGTATTTGTTGCCTCGTTCGGTTTGTGTAAGTGGTCCAAGGATATCCATAGCGATACGATCAAAAATGTTACCTACGGTGATAGGCACCATCTTCGGTCGAGCCGCTTGGCTATCGGACTTACGTTTTTGACAAACGTCACAAGATTTGACGTAATGCTTTACATCATCACTCATTTTAGGCCAGAAAAAACGGATAACGAGATTAGCTAAGGTGCGATGAGTTCCAAGATGAGCTGACAAAATATCGTCATGTGCTGAACGAAGAGCTTCTAAACGACGTTTTCCTTGAGGTAACACAATTTGACCAACAAATTGTGGACTACGGCGTCGTTTCTGATTCAAGGAATGCATGAGAACACCATTCCGAAGAAAGTATCTTTTTGACCAGTGAATAACTTTCTTTTGTTGAGCTCTCGCTTTGGGAAGTGCTTGATCAGCTAGATATTTGTAAATATCTCGAAATTGGGGATCCAATTTTTGCTCATTGATTAGCTCAAGAGTATCGTTATCGGCAATGTCGTTTGAAAAGACGAAAGGAACTGTGTCTGGTTTTTCGTTGGGAATTCCAACCACGGCTGGTGGATTCAACTTAGGAGGATTCTTTTCGGAGTGAGTAGATCCTACACTGATGTCATTGACACATGCAGCTACTTTATCAGGCAAACACTGTGTGCCTTTGTTCTGGAACAGAGGGTCAGGGTCTGCGTCTGCACCATCTGGCGGAGGAATCCGTGATAATGCATCAGCATTCCCGTTGCTCTTTCCAGTTTTATACTCAATTTTGTCGAGATTATACTCAGTAAGTTGATATGCCCAACGTTTTAACCTTTCTGAAGTACATCTACCGGAAGTGAAAATGTATTTAAGAGGGGCGTGATCGGTAGTGATGGTAAATGCATGACCCCAAAGATAGGGCTTGAAGTGTTTCACAGCCCACACAATGGCTAATGCTTCGCGCTCAATGGTGGCGTAATTTCTCTCAGCAGAGCTAAAGTTGCGGCTTGCGTAAGCAATAGGACGCTCACCGTCTTTAAACTCCTGCGAGAGTACCGCACCAATGCCAGTATTAGAGGCGTCTGTAGCCAATAAAAAAGGACGTGAAAAATCAGGGAAGGCTAGGATATCAGTGGAACAAAGCTTTTCCTTGAGCACTTCGAATGACTGTTGGCATTCTGGTGTCCAATAGAAACGCTTCTTTTTACCCATTAAAGCATATAGGGGACTGGCTATATGAGCGAAATTTTTAATGAAACGGCGGTAGAAATTAGCTAGACCGTGAAAAGAGCGTACCTGTTTCTGTGTACGAGGTACTTGGAAATTTTTCACGCAAGCTATCTTGTCAGGGTTAGGTTTTGCACCATCTTTACTAACGATGTGTCCTAAGAACTCAACGGATTTACTACCAAAAGTACACTTTTTCGGCTTTAACTTAAGTCGTGCACTACGAAGTCGTTGAAAAACAGTAGAGAGATCTCGAAGATGATGATCAAAAGTTTTAGAAAAGACAATGATGTCATCAATGTAGACTAGGCAAGATTGCCAACGAAGTCCAGTAAGAACTAGCTCCATGAGCCTTTGAAATGTCGAAGGTGCATTACAAAGTCCAAACGGAAGGACGTTAAATTCATAAAGTCCTCCTGTAGGACTGATAAAGGCTGTTTTTTCCTTATCTTCCTCTTTCATCTCCACTTGCCAGTATCCTGACAGGAGATCAAGAGTAGAAAAGTATACAGCACCACGTAATGCGTCCAAAACTTCATCGATTCGTGGCAGTGGAAAAGCATCTTTTTTGGTGATTTTGTTAAGATTCCTATAATCCACGCAAAATCGATTAGTTCCGTCCTTTTTGCGGACAATTACAATAGGACTTGCATAGGGGCTTTTTGATTCTTGGATAACTCCTTTGTCTAACATTGTTTCGATTTCATCAAAGATAATTTGCTTTTGACTTTCGGGAACTCTATACGGTTTCTGACGAACTGGAGGATTATCACCAACGTCAACTTCGTGACGTAGCAACGAAGTTCTGCCTGTGTCATAAGGACCAGACGAAAAAACGTCACTATTTTGACGAATGAGTTTAGCCAACTCAATCTTTTGGTTTTCAGTGAGTTCACTTTTATCGAAACTGACTTCTTTGACAGGATCAAAGTCAGTCGGACGATCATGTTTTGATGATGGTTGTGCAGAAAAGATAATTGTATCTCGTTCTGGATCATCTTCTGGACGGATCAAGACATCCTCAATTAAGTCGGAATTCATAACATTTGCTTCTGTTATGCGTGTATTCTTATGCAAGGTAATCGGCGAAGTTGTAGGATTCAACAATTGAATAAGGACGATACCTTCGCGATTTTTAGTCATGATTCTGGCTACTAAAAGACCTGTTTTGAGAAAGGAAGGTAATGCAGAATCGATCAATAGATTGACGAAATTGGGCAATGGGGCATCGACACGAGCCCATAATAATTTTTCATGCCTTGCAGGGATAATAGTAGTATCCAGAGCAACAATAGAGATATTGTTGGTCGGACATACTAACGCTGGATCCATTGATAATTCAGCTCCGTTAGGGAGACTAATAACGTCTTTCTGAAAATCAAACGTTATGTGACCTAATTGACGAAAAACTGATGTTCCAAGCAAGAGTGGAACGGGACTTGCAGGTTGGATATAAATTGTCTCATGGAGGCGTAAACCTCCGATTTGTAACTGCACCTTTCCAGCAGCTAACAAAGGAACAGAACCGGATAAGGTCTGTACAGCAGCTTTAACAGGTAAGAACTGCACTGTTGAAGACAGGATAAGAGCTATGTCTTCATTGCAAATAGAAACGCAAGCGCCTGTGTCGAACAATGCGCGAAAGAAGTGACCTTCAGCGCCAATTGTTCCTAAGCACTTGTAATACTTGCCAGCTGTGAGAATTGAATGCTGTGGTTGTGCAATGCAAGTCAATGGCATGTTGTTGTATTGAGTGCATGTAGTTTGTAGGCGTATATGCATATAGCGTCTTGTGATATAAACACAGAAAAAGATTAGTAATAATATAACACTAGTGGTTGCTACACACCTTTGAACACTTTTAGAAATGTCGAGACTCAGACTATCAACCGGCACTATTTGAACACCAAGAAGTAATATTTGAAACAAAAAAGTGAAAAAATTTTGCTTACACAATGGACGTTTTCGCCATTGTGAAGGAGTAATTCTTGGCACGATGACGCGGCTGTCATAGTCTGGTTGAGTCAAGTCGACAATTGGCGGATTTTGAACTTGCGGTGGACGGTCGTACGGGTGTGGTGAAATTGGAGCCAATGCAGGACCTCCCGGTTTTAGAAAAGGTGGAAGTTGTTTGTCGGGATGGTCCCGTAAAGGTAACCCGTGCGTTTTTTGTTTCTTCGGCAACGGCCCATCGTTGTCCGAAGGTGACCCCTTATGAGTAGATGGGGGTTCAAGGTCCCTACGAGAGCGTGGCGCATGAGGCGGACGGTCAGCGTCTGGGTAATAGGACGCTGGTAGCGGTTGTGGAGTAGTTATTGGAATTTCAGTACTTATTATACGTTTCCACGTTGTTTTAGTGTTTTTAGCTTTTAATTTTGGTGTGTCGACATGCTGACGACGTTCTGTGTGATGTCGGTTTACGTCACTGGAGGTTACAGGTTGTGACGGACTAGGGGTTGTACGACTTGTTCGCACAGCCGCCATACCACGAGGTGGTACGCGATAGCCTAAAGCACCACGTAGAGAAGGGGTTCGAGATTTACGAGCCAGCGGGATACCTAAATCACGTGGAGTGACACGGTCAAATTTAGCAACCATACCACGTCGAGAACGACTGGTATGCAGGGTTGGAGGTTTACTAAGGTCTGGAGTGGTCCTCCAAATAGACGAGTTAGGGTTAAGACTTTTGCGTCTACGAAGACGTGAATGACCGGATGAAGTATCAGCAGTCGGACGAGATTGCTGCTGTTGGTGTCTTATCACGTCATACAGTGTATCGTAAGTCGATGAGGACTGTGAAAGAGGGCTACCGAAGGAAGAAAGTGGTTGAGGATCACCAATTCGATACGCTTGGGAAGGTTGTGGCAGCCTAGGCTGAGTTTGGGAAGTCGAAGACAGGTGTAACATAGGAGCTGGAGTAGTTATTACTATAGGTTGTGGCGGTCGTGGTTGTACCTGCTGCATAGGAGGAATCCGGAGAGTAGGAGGCGTGGGGGATTTTGGTGGTGTTGGACCCCCCAAGGTATGTGAGACCCGACCCCCCAAGGTGTGCGGAAACCGCGGTGATGAAAAAGAAGCGGTTTGCGAAGTAACGCTTTGAGTTACTTGCGGTTGAGGGGTTGGACCTTGGACATTTTGAAACCCATATAAATGGTGTGGGAAAACGGCTGGTAACCGGTAACCTGTTGGGTATTGAAACAGTGCCTCCCGCTCTCGAGAATTCTCAATTGCAGACATCATGCGACGCATTTGCTGTGCGCGCATACTTGCTCTTATGTTGTGGTCGGCTTCTTGCTGAGCCACCACTCCGAACCACGGTGCACTCTGCAGGGCAGAGGAAGCTCCTGCGGTAGGCTGACCTCGGCCTATCCCGCTCTGAGTCTGATTGACTACTGCCGTTGTACTCGAAGCCGGAGGGGACGAGGTAACCTCTACAGCGCGTCCTCTGCCTCGGAAACGAGGGGCGTTACGACCTGCTTCTGATTCTTCCGTGGTGAGGGTTGGCTGGGTAGCCATCACAACACCAATCGGTCGAACCCTTTGAATAGGGGTTTGGCGGTTTTCGGTAGTTGGAATTGACCGCCAAGTACCTCTACTCAGATCAAGGGGTTGGTTTTGGTTGTCAGTTTTAGGTACTTTGTTAGCGTTTCGAGTGGTGTCCTTATTATCTTGAGTAGATCTTTTACGATAATGCCGTCGTGGTAATATGGGCTTCTTTGCAAGCTCTTCCGGGTCTGGTTCATCCATAGTGATGACCACGGAGGATTCAAGGTCTAGGCTACTTTGGACATTACGAGCTTGAGCTTGATCAATTTGGTTTAGGAGGGTTGGAATGTCAGTCGTGCGATAGAAACGAGTGTTGTCAGTTGTTTGATTATTGACGCGGATGCCTAAATTAAGAGCTTCTTGTCTCACTTGACGATCGTAATTTCCTATTATGATGTTGATGATTGTGGTTGCGCTGAAACCATTATACCTAGGTTCATGAGAACCTGCACCGAGTGCGCGTGGAGGAGAGATTGGAAATCTGTGAGCGATTCGGTGTTCCTGCTCCATCCATGTTCTGCCAGAAATGTTTAATGGGATTTGAGGGTTTTCTTGCAACCCATGAGGTTTCTGCTTTCCTGCAATGCTATGAGTGACAGTTTTATCTTTGGGTTTTTTCTGTTGCGTCATTTTGTCAAGTAAGATTTTTGCTTTAACACGACGACGTATGTCGCGTTTTTCTCGGTCCATTCGTTCTTTAATGACTTGTTCTCGAGGTTTATGTCGTATAGACGACTCCCACTGGTATTCGCGTGCTGCATTATCTTGTTCTTTTTTGGTCCATGTGTTACGAGTTTCACGTGTTTTTTTGATATCCATATAGAATTTATTATATGAGTCCTGTATATCTGGGTGGTCAGGGGGTGCTGAAATTCGACTGCGATGAGTTTTGCGGAAATATGTACGCATTGGTCTTAGTCGATAATACGGGTGTCTTTCAGGTTGATGGAAGTGTGGGTTTTCGTCACGACGAATTGCATTCTCAATGGAGATATGGGATTCTGTGGGGTCGCGTGCCCAGCGACGCCACTCTTGATCGGTGCGACGAGGGAAGGGTAACATTTGGGGCTCAGTACGGCGACGAAGGATATACTGTTCACGCGGGATTTCGCGACGTTCCATTCCCGGACCAGTAGTGATCCAATGGGTTGGGGTACGAATGACAATTGGGCGAATAATGCCGCGAACGTGGACAGAAACTAGCACTAAATAGGGAGCATCTCTATTTCGGCGAGTTTCAGGTGCGAAACGAAATAACCGACGTGAATAACGACGACCTACTAATTGGCGGTGCTGTGTACCGTCTTCGTGAAAGAAGGTTGCACTGCGTCTGTTGTCAAATTGGGGTGCATTCAATTGTATTAAGCTCGGGTTTGGGTCGGGTGGAAGGGGTGGTAGTAGTCTTAATACCTCTTCTTCAGAGTGACCCAGCTTCCGCAATCGACGTCGTTCTTTGGCGCGTCGACGACGAGCTTTGAGTTGGTGAACGCTTAGAGGTGGACGGCTTGGTCGATTAACCCTTGCTTCGGGAAGCGGTTGGGGACTACTTGGACGAGGCGCTAGGGAATTGCCGCTTGCGCGATCCCATGCCCACGTTACTAAATCGCGTTCATGCTGTTCCCATGGATACCGGCGGTATCTATGTTTGCGACGTTTAAACGCCGTACGTCGGGTAATTGAGTCTGTGGGTGGAGGTTCGAAATCGCTAGCTCCGGTGGATGATTCACCTTCGCTTCTGTCGACTTCTCGAGGGGGCGACACTCGATGAGGAGGGTGTGCCCGAATACAGTGAATGGCACCGCATATACATTCGTTGGGTTCAGCTGAGGAACCGCTATTAAGACTTTGCTCGCTGTCGGAACAGGTCCAACAGGGATCGGTGAAATCGTTGGTTACGGGGTGACGTGCCCTACGAACGGTAACACGCATTTCTTGTAGAGGTTGGCCGTACTCCATGTTTATTTCTTCGATGGATTGGGGCATACATTTAGATTCACGATTTGGATCGTATATGTCGAATTCTAGTTCAATATTGGCGTTCTGGGGTAAGGGATTGACGCTTTGATTTTGTGTAGTAGGGGGTTGAGAAGGATTGGCCTCTCCTTGAGAGGGGGAGTAGGGCAGTGAAGGATTAACGACGACTTCATCCTCCCAGATCAGGATGCTGTCGCCGGAAGACGAAACAGTCGCCAAGGGCATCTCTTCAACCCAGGTCGAAGATCCAGGTTGGTCCATGCTCCGGGGCTGTCCGTCAACAACTTGCCCACTGTCAAGAAAAATAGCGTCGGTTAAATTATTCATGAAATTAAGGTCCAATTCCATGTTCCGGTCGTTGGTTTCAGTGTCCATTTGTATGCAGACACTGGATTCTGCAACAGTTTGTGGGGAAAGAGTTGAATCGCTTGGGGAAGTGTGAATAGGGAACACTTCCGTTTCAACTCGAGACATTATTGAACCCATTAATAGCGTAATTTGATCGTCAGGGTTTAAGAAATTATTGTCTAATGACTCGGTTACATGTGCTAACGACGGAGTAATAGATAGCGAACTATCCGGTTGATTACTTGTTTGGACCGTATCCGCCTGCGCCGTAAGGGTGGGTTGGGTTGGGTTTAGAGGGGGATTTAAACTTTGACCCGATATCCCCCCAATTCCTGCATTATGCTCCACACCACCTACGACACTCTCAGATGTACTATCCTCTTGTCTACCTCTGCGTCTTTTTCCGGCGGTTGAGGTCATTTCAATCCTTTGGATATATGGGTTAGTGGATATTGTATCTAAATGATGACAAGAATATTGTATTGGTTCGACCGTGCAGCTGGGGCCAACAATATTCAACACGTGGACAGAGTTCCCTCTTTGGACAGATTCAGTCGAAACTTCCCCACGAAAAAGAGACAAACCGTAGCGATCCTTCTCTTGTCGCGGAAAAAGTGGTTCAACTGATCCGACCGCAGGTGAAACTTTTAATCCCGTTGTTGCAGCAGCGACACTCGGACCCCCCGCAATATTGGGTGGTGCGGCTGCCGCTACTTGGTTTGGAGGACCCGGTTGCACGTTTTGGTAGCTACCGTTTCCCATGTTCGGCTGTAAAACATGAGGCGCATAGCCACTATTAGCATTATTATAACTTTG
>JASAMX010013799.1:0-27885 GCA_030248175.1 Microlaimidae sp. YZB2_3 | reverse complement strand
AGGTACATTTTATGCTGTTAAGAAAATTTTTTTAATAGTGGCAGCCTCTCGGATTTTGGGGGGGGGGGTATAGGGGGGGTGAAATTTTAGGGGGGGTGTCCAGCAAGACCCAAATTTTGAGGGGGGGGAGTGTACCCAATATTTCCGCGCTGCCTTAAAATGAGCTTAAAACGCGTAAAAAAACGTAAAACAAGCTTATAAATGCTTTAAAACTGTGTAAAATTAAAATAAGACCTTATTGTAACTTATAAATTTTTATTTTTTTAATTCTTTTAATAATAATGTGCAATGGCGCAGTCAGGATTTCATTTTAGGGGGCGTCGGTCTGGGGGGGAAGAAAAAGTTGTCAAAGCGGCGCGAAGCGCCGCCGCCTGCGCCGCGTAGCGGCGCCAGCCGACGCGAAGCGTCGGCCGGGGGGTCTGGGGCATACATGGGCAAGTTGGTCCGGAGTGGGGGGGGTTAAACCCCAAATTAGGGGGGGGGGGGTTAAAATCCGAGAAACGCAAAATACCCACATCGTTTTTCAATTTTGAAGGAAAAATAGGTTAAAAACACTAATTTTATGTCAAAAAGCCCTTTTTATTGCATTTTTGAGCTTTTTATTGCTTAAAACATTCATTTTGACCTCAAAACTTAAGTTTGGAGGCAGTTAGAAGTCATTTTAAAGACATTTTTTTCTTCATTTTTCCAAAATTGGGGGGTTAACTTTTTCTCCCCCCCCCCCCACTTCTGAGTGGGGGGGGTTAAACCCCACTTCTCAGAATTTGGGGGGGTTAACCCCCCCCCCCGCCCCCCCCCCCCCCCCCCCTGTGCCCATGTATGGTCTGGGGGGTGTCCCCCCAGTCGCCGGAGGCAAAAATTTTTTAAAATATATAACTAAAAACGGCTTAAAAATCGTCTCCTGGTGATCGCGTGAACATACATTTTACTTTTGTTTTTTTTTTACCTAATAATTTCTACATAATTTTCTGTGATCTTAAAAATTCCCCAGTCAGGGGGGTTTGGGGGGAACAATGCCCCCTGGAGGAGAAAATTTATAATTTGAGGCGCTAAAATACACTAGAAATTTTAATTCCAAATGATACTAATTACAAAATTTAAGGTTTTTTATAGCTATACTATACATTTATAACATGTGTTTAAAACGTTAAAAAAAGGATAATAGTGTTTATAGTAGTTTTATTAAACATGTATGCCTTAACTACTGAATGGGATAATCGATTTGCAATTGAAAAACTAAGATAAATTGCCAATTTAGACTGCCCGCGTAGCGGGGAAATTTAAACTGCCCGCGTAGCGGGGGAATTTAAAGGTAATAAAAGGTAATGAACAGGAAAATAAGGTAATAAACACTCCGCGCAAAGCGCAAAAAATTTTTTTAGTCCTTTTATAACACTTAAAAATTTTTCTTTGGGAGGCGAATTTGGGGGGGGGGTGTCCCCGACTACCCCAAATTTAAGGGGGGTGTCAGCAAAATCCGAAATTTTGGGGGGGTATAAAACCCGCCCCCCCCCCCCCCCCCTGCCCACATTTGTTTCTGGTACTATTATTAATGTGGATATTAATTTTAATTATATCCAACATCGATATACAAAACTAGAAAGGAAAGGGCCCGTAGGGCCCTCGCCTTTCTAGTTTGTAGTGATAAGCTCAAATTCCGCCCAGTTTTTTTTTCTCTAAATTAATCATTTTTATAAACTCTGTGCACAAGCAATAACATTTTGGTAAAAAGTAATGACCTGCTCAGTATCAGTGCTGAAGTCAAAGCAAAGCTTCAACCTTCTGAGCAGTTTTTAGCAATAATATCATAATTAACGCTTTCATGAACAACTATGTTGCTTGAGGATCGCACACATTACTTTTGTATTTTTTTGTAAATATTGATCTGGAATGTTTTCTTTAACAAAAAATAATAACCTCTTTATTTTTGGATACATTTAAATCATGGGGTCTCCCAACAGTAATGCGTTATTATTATTTTTATTGTCTTTTAATTATATTTTGTAACCATATACTAATAGGTACTAGTTTTTATATATACTGTGGTGTTTGTGATAAAAAAATTTATACTTAATATTGTGTTTGTGTGTGATATCTTTTATTTTTATTATTTGATGTGTTTTTTTTGAAAACATTTTGCTAAAATAAATTTTTTCTTTCTCTTCTTTCTATACACCGTGTATGTGTATCCGGTGTATACACCGTGTAAACTATGGTATATTTGGGCGTTTACATGGTGTTAGTTAATCCGAACAAGTTTACACCATGTAAACACTCGAATATACCGTAGTTTACATGGTGTATACATCGGATACACATACACCTTGTATACTCCGCTTTGTGAATTCCAGCCCATGGTAAAAAATCCCATAATGTAGTGCGAATTTTCCATAACAATCAGAAATGCGTTTGCAAACTAAAATGTGTTAAAAAATAACTTTTAATCATAAAAGCATTAAGAACGTTTTAATTTTTTCTTAAGCCCAAGCAAAGCCCTAAAAAAAATCAAGCAAAATTTTATCATGATAAAAATTTGTTGCATTTTCCAAGTGTCAAAATTTAAAGGAAATATTACAAACACATTATATTTATAGTGAATTTACACCACCTTATCAGAGACGTACCCAGAGTTTCATTTTGGGGGGGTTGGATTGTAGTACAAAAAAAATTTTGGAGAGGGGCTCCGCCCCCCCCCTCCGAGATTTTGGGGGGAAGGCGGCGGAACCCCCCCCCCTTTAATTTTTGAAAATTTTAAAAAAGCAGGGATAAACGTAGCACACATTGGCAGAGCCTGGATTTCACAAAAAAAGAATTTAGAAACCTTTCAGACCCCTTGGCTACACTACACCCACATTGTAAACCAAAGCACATGAGGAGCATCTCGCTCGACTCCATGTTGTTTAGGGTAGGGTACCTACCTACCTATATGAAAAAAATCCAAGCCAATGCTAAAGGCGGCTGGAAAATTTTGGAGGGGGGAGGTACATAAATCAACCAATATGACTGTTTTTGTTTTCTAAGTAGTACTTATTACTTATAAAAAATATTGTCCTAACTTTGAAATAACATTAGCATTAGGCAAGATAAATAGCGAGATATATGTATGTATACTATAGAAAGTGACCGCTGAGCAAAGCGAAGCAGAAAAAAAATTTGGTTTTTGGGGGTCAATTGGGGTACTAAAATTATTTTATAGTTTGGCGCCGAGGGATTAGCAAGGCGCTAGAAAATTTTGAATTTTTAGCCTCTGAAAACCCTTAAATTTTACTATCTGGCAACCATTTCAGGGGGGGGGGCGGCCACCCCCCTTCGCCCAACCACTCCTTATTTTTCCCTCTGTCTGACCGTTTCGGGGAGGGGGGCAGCCGCCCCCCCTAGTTACGTCCCTGCACTTTATGGGGATTTTGTAACGTTTATGATAATTTTGATTTCGGCCTATGGTGAATTTGTCCATGGTGTTTTTATATGAACCCGTTTTTTTGGTTGGGGGGGGACAGAGTGGTCCACCACTTCCCTTGAGCCAAAATTTTGGACCCCCTGGAAAAAAATCCAGGGCCCCCTCCCCCCAAACTCAAGAGTGGTCTGGCCTGAGCCCCCTAGCGAGGCTGGTCTGACCCCCTCCCCCCCCTTCCTGGCCAAGTTACAAGTATAATTTTTTATTTATTCTCAAAAACACGGTTTTTTAGTTAAAAACAGTGTCTAAATACGCCCCTCTCCTCTTTTGGCTGCGCCGCGCCAAGTTAAAAGGCATTTCAATTTATGTGCTGTGTTTTTTTAAAAGACCGATTTTTTTTACAACTAGAATATTTTTAAACGGTTGCCATTTGAAATTTATGAGCTCTAAAACAAACAAAATTGGATTTAAATTTTTCCAGAATTTTGGAAATTTAAAAATCACTGTTTAGGTGGATTTCTTGGACCAATGTTTTTTAACTTTAAACTTTTAGTACTTGCACCTCGTTTATATAATTATACCTATTATGCTTATAATATTTTTGTCACAAAAGATAACAATAGGGTATGTGCCTACTATTAAACCAATTACATGAATTTTTTTTGTTCAAAGAACGAGTGGTTTATGACTTATGGTTGCTTTGTTACCATAAATCCGCAACAATAAATCGTTAAATCTAAAAAGGTTAACGTCACCGCGCTAAAATTAAATTAAAGTTATTATGATAAATTTTAATTTAATGCTATGCTCTAAAAAGCTATAACTTGTATATGTGAAAATATTTTTTAGCATAAAGGGTTTAGCATAGGTGTTTTTTTGGGGAAGGCGGAAGGGTCCACTCCACTCCCCCCCCTAAAGCCAAAATTTCGGCCCCCCCTTCCCCAAGAAAAAATCCAGTCCCCCCCCCAAAGCTTGAGAGCGGTCCGGCCCAACCCCCCCCCTCTAGCCGCTGGCGAGGCTGATCCCACTCCCCCCTCCCGACCAATTTGAAAGTACAATTTTTTATTTAACTGTCAAATACACAATTTTTTAGTTAAAAAGTGTTTAAATATACTTTTTAGACTTAAATAGGCTGTTTTAGTATATAAAATTTAATATTAGATCCGAAAACTTAAATTATTGATTTAAAAAAAATTGTAAAAAAATCGGACCTCCCCCTTCCCCTAAATTTGAAATCTCGCACCCAGGGTCGACTCCCCTAAAAAACCAGGGGGGTCCAACCCTCCTGGACCCCTCCCCCCTAAAAAATTTTGGCCTTCCACCCGGAAGTGGACCCCCCCCCCCCTTAGCGCTAACCAGTGAGCAAAAACACCTATGAGTTAAATCATTAACCTTATCAAACAATTAATCCCAAAATAAGCACTATTCGTTGGATTGTATGCAAAGTATAAAGGCTTTATATTTATTTTTGTTTGTTTCAGAATTTCTCATATTGATATTGATTCCTGAATTAATTGTGCCTTTTTCTTAAAAGTAGAAAATGCCACAAGATCATGAAATTTTGCGAGAAGTTTGGGATGGCAAAATTCCTGTGGAATTTTCCTTGTCTACAACTGACCTGGAGGTTTCAGAACAACCGAAGCCATTTTATGTATGTTGTTTTGTTACACGTTTCTATTTATGCTTTACTAATTTACTGTCTGTAATTGGCATCAGTAAACAACTTCCCAATTTGGAAAGGTATACTTAGAAAAATTTTCAACAATTACGGCCAAAATATTTTTTTTCTGGGAGGGAGAGAGCTACGTGGTCATAGGTGGGCAGCCTTCTGGATTTTGGAGGGGTATACCAGACCTCCTAAATTTGGTCTGGGTGTCCCAAAAATTTTTTTGGGGTGTCGGCTATGGTTGGGATTTTGGGGGGTATACGTATAACCCCCCTGCCTACCTATGTACGTGGTATACCCATTTTTTAAGCGTTTTTAAACTGAAAAAAGGAAGGAGGTTGAGGCATACATGGGCAGACCAGACCTGTGCACGATTTTCAAATACATTAGTGTCTGCATTGGCCTCCACCGCCCTAAAAATGAAAAAAAATACTGAAAAATTAATGCGCAATTTGTGACCTATTTTTGGGAAATTTTTTCAGTTTTTAACCTTTACCTAACCATTTTACAGCAATTAAAGCCATCTTAGATTTATTTCAGTTTAATTTAGCCTTTTTTGTTTTTTTCCTTCTCCCTAGTTTTTTATGTAAAAAATAAGCTTTGTGAACAAAAATTCACTACATTTATGTGTTTCATTTACCAAAAAAAACCCAACAAATTCATACATGGGCAGACCAGACCTGTGCACGATTTTCAAATACATTAGTGTCTGCATTGGCCTCCACCGCCCTAAAAATGAAAAAAAATACTGAAAAATTAATGCGCAATTTGTGACCTATTTTTGGGAAATTTTTTCAGTTTTTAATCTTTACCTAACCATTTTACAGCAATTAAAGCCATCTTAGATTTATTTCAGTTTAATTTAGCCTTTTTTGTTTTTTTCCTTCTCCCTAGTTTTTTATGTAAAAAATAAGCTTTGTGAACAAAAATTCACTACATTTATGTGTTTCATTTACCAAAAAAAACCCAACAAATTTTAGGAATTTTTTGGAGTTAGTAGAGGGATGAAGAGGTTAGGAGAGCAGGGTAATAGGAAAGTAGGTACGCCAAAAAATGGATATCTTATGGGGAAAGGGGGTTTTGCTTGCTTCGACTTACATCCAACGGGGAAGGGGGTATACGTATACAGACCTGCGCACGGTCTGGAAATGCCCCCCGTTTTATTGCCCCCCTCGCCAAACAATGAAAAGTACTTTTTTTAAAAACTATGGTGGTGTTTTTGACCTATAATGACGCCATGATCAAGAATTTTTTTGCAGTTTTTAGCCTATTTCAATTCATTTTAAACCATTTTAGACCTATTTTTACCTTATTTTCGGTTTTTGTTTTTTTCCCTTTTCCCTTCTTTTTTCTGTTTTTTCTCCTTTTTTCTCTATTTTTTCTTTCTCCTCTGCTTGCCCCCCCGTTTCAAAAAAGTTACCCCCCGTGCCCCCCCCCCCCGTTTTGGAATTGCCCCCTCCAATAAAACCCCGCAAAGGCAGTGCAAAGGTCTGCGTATACAGCTCCAATCCAACCCCCTCCTCTGACACACATCTGCAAATATTGTATGCAAGTATTGTTGTAACCAGGCAAAGTCAGTGGCGTGCCCAGATTCCTTTGATGTGTGTCTGGAGCAGTGGCGTGCCCAGGGGGGGGGGGGGCGGGGGGGGGGCGGCCGCCCCCCCCCCCCCGAAATCCGGCGAAGCCGGATTTTTTTGTAAGGGGGGGACCCTTACGTTTTTTAAATTTTAAAGAGAAAATTTTTTTTCTTTAATAGTAATACAGAAACTTTCCTAATGCCGTCCAAAAGCATATTAATAGTCAAAAATCCAAAATTTTCCCGCTACGCAGGTAGTTTAAATTGACAATTTATCTTAGTTTTTCAATTTCAAATCGATTATCCCGTTCAGCAGTTAAGGCATACATGTTTAATAAAATTACTATAAACCCTTATTATCCCTTTATTAACATTTCAAACACATGTTTTAAATGTATGAGTATAAAAAAACCTTAAAATTTGTAATAAGTATCATTTGGAATTAAAATTTATATTGTATTTTAGCGCCTTAAATTCAAAATTTTCTCTCCCGGGGGGCGTTCTGCCGCCCGACCCTGAGGGGGCTCTGCCCCTTGACCCCGCTGGGAGGCTCTCGCCCCCAAGACCCCCGTCTCTGGGGAGCTACCGCCCCCCAGACCCTGCTTCAGGGTTAGTATTTACCCCCAGACCGCCCCCCCCCCGAAATGAAATCCTGGGCACGCCACTGGTCTGGAGGGATACTAACTAACGCTTAGAAGTCTCGTGACGGCAGCCCCAAAAAAATAAAGGGTATCAGGAGGGCATACATGAGCATGGGGGTAAGGTGAGGTCCCCTCCCCCTAGCCTAGCCTCAAAATTTTTAACCCTCCTAGATAAAAATCTAGACAGGCCCTTCCCCCTAATTTTTTTTATTTTGACACCCTGACCCTACCCTCCTCTGGAATTCTCAATCCACCCCCCCCCACCCTTTTGAGACAAATTTTAGGTATAAATCTAGCAATCTAGATTAAAATTTACTCTCATAAACCGGTTTTTGTAGTGAAAAACAGTACTTGTGTGCTTTTTTATCCATAAAAATCTATTTAGTGTATAAAATTCTATAGTAATGCTAAAAAACGTGAAATCGATGATTTACAATAACTATATTTTGGAAACTGTAGGTAACCCGTCTGACCCCCTTTAGATTTCAAACTGGCATAACCCCGGGTCGACCCCCCGCCTTTAGAAAGCTGGGGGAGTACGGACCCCCTGGACCCCCTCTGAGCTTTCAAAGGGGCCATTTACCCGAGGTGATCACCCTCCTTGCTTGCCGGTCTATGCTCATGTATGCTGACGTGATTTCGTGAAGCCCGAAATTTTTTTAGCCTTTTTACAACATTTAAGATTTAGACTCCCTATTCCGAAATTTTTTAGGGTTGAATGGAATTAGGACCCCCCCCCCCTTCAAAATCCTGGTTACGTTTATGTCTGCGGCGTGATATTTTTCTGGGTTTGTTTGCAATTTATATCAATGACATGTCACGTGGTGCCCAGATTTTCCAAAAATACCTATTCTTTTTCTGTAGCCTTAAGGCTGGTTCATACTTATGACAAAACGTCCTTTGGAAAAAGTCCAAAGGACAAAAGTCTTTTGGACTTTGTCCAAAGGACAAATACAACGTAAAAACGTCCTTTGGACTTTGTCCAAAGAACAAATTCTAAGTAGCATTCATACTTCGTCCAAAGGACGTTTTGGCTTGTCCAAAAGACGTTTTGACTTTTCTAAAATTGTCCTTTGGACTTTGTCTAAAGGACGTTTTGTTATAAGTATGGTATGAACTAGCCTTTAATGATTGATAAGATTTTTCAAATAGATGTAAATAACTAAAGCATGATAACTTATTGTTTTTCACTATATTGTTAATGTTTCCACTTTTGTTTCAGATGCTTGTGTCTAGGCTCAGTTACTTCCCATTAGTTATGGAAAAAGTGACAAAATATTTTAATTCTTTTATTACAACTGAGGAAATAGAAGAACCTTGGCTTGATTATCAAGGAATTCCGCTGAAATGGTAGTGTTTTTTTTACATTTTGTAAATAAAATATTTTGGAGCTTTTAAAATAAAATTAACTTTTAAGTTAACTAAAAAATACAAATCAAAAATAACAAGACAATATATTGCAATCAAATAAAACGATGTTTGATATAATGATTCACTAATTTAAATTTTTAGGCATTATCCAATCGGAGTTTTGTTTGATTTGTTTAAAATTGGAGAAATTTTACCATGGCAAATCACGGTTAATTTTAAAGTAAGTAAACACGTTTCATAAATAAAGTAATAAATTTAGAAAAGAAACTGCAAACAAAATTGTTGTAAGCATAAGCTTGTTCAAAAGTCAATTTAATTTTGGTTTTATATATTGGGGTTTAAATTTTTCTAAAAATTATCAGGCTAAACGGGGCCGGGAAGAAGACCAATTTTTCACCCCAAAAGCGTTGAATGTTGGTTGGCTGGATAAAAATAAATGAAGCTAGATTATTCAATAATATAACTTTGTTTGCAATTCTGGGTCGAAAGTTTAATCTGACATAAAGTTAATCTGTGATTGATTAGCGATTGTCGACACACAATAGTACGTTGTCGTCACTAATCTGAGATTACGGAAAAAACCCGCAAATTTTTAATCGACCTTCGGAGGTGGTTTTGAAAATTTGCAAAATTAACAATTTAATATAACGTTAGAGACGACTAATAATCTGAGATTACTTCTAATCTCAGATTAAATCCGTTTATCTAGATTATCTAATCGATATGTTAGTATGTTTAATGTGTAAGAAACTTGTGGCAGTTTTTCTGTAAAATTTTCTACGCGGGATACCTGCAGCCACCATTATATACACAAATGATGTCTTCGTTAAACGGCAAGGAGAAAAGCGTGAGGTCCCTGCATTATTATTTGCTGACAAGTCTGTCGCAGTTCTGCTGGTCCTAATTAAGATCATGGATCAGAAGGTTAAAATGGAACAATTTCCTAGCAGCCAAAAGAGCAGCGAAATTTCTTAGCTTATTTGAAGCAAGAATCTCTGCCACAGGAGCAAAGAGAAGAAGAAGAATGTTTAATGTGTGTAGGTCGACAAGCGCTAATCTTAGTTAAGATTAACTCTAAGTCGGATTAAACCTTCAGCATACGACCCATGGTTAAACTACTTATTGAACAACCAAAAATATTAAAGTTAATTAAAATTGTACGCAATAATATTTTAATATGCGGTGCAAAACGTAAAAAAATCTTTTTAAAGACATTTTAGAATTTTCCATTGGGTGAATTGATAAATTACCATGGAAGAGACTCTGTGGAATCTCATTTCATGCAAACTATAAAAGAAGCGGATCAGTTAAAGCACAAAGCTGAAATCATTAACGGAATGCAAAAAATTGATCACAAACAACTTTGGAATGGATTTGCTAACGGTAAAATTACCTTTGAGGTGCAGAGTATTGCGATATGGATAGGTCGGTAGGGGGAGGGTTTGAGGGGCTATGTGTACATTCTCGAAAATCTTGAAACCGGTGCCATCCTTTTAACTATGGGGTAGCCCGGACACCCCCCCCCCCTCCTCCCCTCCCTAAAATTTGGGGGCTGCTTGTCTCAGCACTAAAAACGCTAAAAATGACGAAGTCATAGCTATCCGATCTACCATTGATAGCTTAGGGAGTAATTTACCTCTGTGTAAAAGCTAAAATCCGACTCACTGAGGAAGGGCATAGGGGGTAAATTTTGAAAAGCACATGGAAATAATGATTTTGTGGGTTAAATACGGAAGTATTTTAAAATAGCTAATAAATGTTTTAAAATGCCAATAAAAAACTGAGAAAAAGTGAATAAAGGATATAAAAATAAAGACTGGTGAACAAGCATTTTATAAAATTTATGTGTTAATTTCGCCAAAAAACACAAATTTTAAAAAAATTTAAATTAGTAGAGAGGTCAAAAATGAGCATCTTAGGAGGGAAGTAGGTCGGTTTTTTTAGGGGGGAGGTACATACTCCTCGGGCATCCATGGTGATAGATCAGAGCAGAGTTTAACGTCTCGTGCTTCTTGTGTTTGCTCCTGTGGCAGAGATTCTTGCTTCAAATTAGTCCATTTTCGCTGTTCCTTTTGCTGCTAGGAAATTGTTTCATTTTAACCTTCAGATCCATGATCTTCATTAGGAGCGACAGACTTGTTAGCAAATAATAATGCAGGGACTTCAGTCACGCTTTTCTCCTAGCCGTTTAACGATGACATCTGTGTAGATAATCCTGGCTTTTCTACGTCTCGTGCATTGTATGATTGTCAACGTAAAGTCGTCAGGATCCTCTAGGCTAACTACCACCCCCCACGCAGTGTGCCATTTGTAGGCAGCTAACGTATGTTTGTTTTAATCAGGGACGTAGCCAGAGTTTCATTTTGGGGGCGGGGCGGATTGTAGTACAAAAAAAAATTTCGGGGGGCGGGGGGGGGGGCTCCGCCCGCCCCCCCCCCCCCCCCCAATTTTTTTGGGGGGGGGGGGCGGAGCCCCCCCCCCCTTAATTTTTGAAAACGTTAAAAAAGCAGGGATAAACGTAGATAAAGCTGTATAATACACTGTTTTTGGCCTAATAACCTATTATCTAATGTTTTTAGCGGTAAAAACATGTTTTCTTAGTTAAAAGTTACATAAGCACACATTGGCAGAGCCTGTATATTACAAAAAAGGAATTTAGAGACGTTAGTTTCAGACCCCTTGGCTAAACCCACATCGTAAACCAAAGCACATAAGCAGCATCTCGGCTCCATGTTTTCTAGGGTACCTACCTATATGAAAAAAATCCGAGCCAATGCTATAAGCGGCAGGAAAATTTAGGAGGGGAGAGGTACATAAATCAACCAATATGATTGTTTGTTTTGCTTTCTGTGTAGTACTTATTACTTATAAAAATTATTGTACTAACTTTGAAATAACATTTCAAAGTTAGTACAATCATCAGCATCAGGCAACATAAATAACGAGATATATATTTATGTATACTATAGAAAGTGACCGCTGAGCGAAGCGAAGCGGAACACATTTTTCGTGTTTGGGGGTCCATTGAGGTACTAACATTATTTTAAAGTTTGGCGCCGAGCGATTAGCGAGGCGCTAGAAAATTTTGAATTTCTAGCCCCTGAAAACCCCCAAATTTTACTATCTGGCGACCATTTCGGGGGGAGGCGGCCGCCCCCCCTCCGCCCAACCCCTATCCTTATTTTTCCTCCTGTCCGACCGTTTCGGGGGGGGGGGGGGGGGCGGCCGCCCCCCCTGGCTACGTCCCTGGTTTTAATTTTATATTTTAGAAAGATTTGACCAGTTTTGGTCTGTTAATAAAAAGCTCATGGAGAACGATTCCAACGAGCCAATGCGATTTGTTCCGTGCAGAATTTACCAAGTACGTTGATGGCTTAAAATCATTATTTTTGTTTGTTGTTTTAAAATAAAATTTATATCGTTTGTCTCAGTGGCGTAGCCAGGGGGGGGCCGCCTCTCCACCCGAAATCCGGCGAATCGTATTTTTTCGTAAGGGGGGACCCTTACGTTTTTTGAATTTTGGGAAAAAAATTTTTTTCTTTATTTATATAAATTCAGAAAGATTTCTGATGCGTTCCAAAAGCATAAAAATACCGAAAAAATTGAAATTTTTCTCGCTTTGCGGGAAGTGTACATTAATCATTTTTTTAATTTTTTTTAATTTCGATGTATTGTACCATTCAATACATAGCTAAGGCATGTGCCTTTGCCTCAGATATTGAATGGCAATACTATATAGATGTTAAAACTCATACTATAAGATATGTAGGTTTGATAATGGCTGTTTTAAACCCCTTAACAACGGTTTTTACACTTGTGGGGTTGTCTGCCTTTCCACCTCCCTCCATGGTCAATATGAAATTTTTTCCCGCTACGCGGGAAGGTCAGATTTATTATACAGTAAAATTAATATTACCAGTAATATTTTTTTGTTATTATAACTTACACCATACTCATTTGTAAAATTTAAAAACATCAGAAAATAGTTGTGTTATATAGGCACCTTGCACTGAAACTGAGTTTATACATGAAGTATGCAATATACATAGTTGTCACCATAATGGATAATTACCGTACTCCTACTTATCTTTTCGTAGTATGCAGATAAATACGATCGAAATTTCGCGCGCTTTTGAGGGTTGATCTGCATACTACGAAAAGATAAGTAGGAGATACGGTAATTTCGCGCTTTCTATCGGTTGTTCTGCATACTACGAAAAGATAAGTAGGAGTACGGTAATTATCCATTATGGTGACACTTATGTATATTGCATACTTCATGTATAAACTGCGTTTCAGTGCAAGGTGCCTATACAATTTCATCGCCTGATAATTTTTAAGATCAGACATAATTGTGCAGAAATTAGGTAAAAAACAAAAGTAAAATGTATGTTCACGCAAACACCAGGGGACGATTTTTTAGCAGTTTTTACTGCATATTTTAAAAAAATTCCGCCTCCGGCGACTGGGGGACACGGGACACCCCCCAAACCCCCGGCCGATGCTTCGTCTCGGCTGGCGACGTTATGCGGCGCAGGCGGCGGCGCTGCGCGCCGCTTTTGTGGCACTTTTTCTCCCCCCAGATCGCCCCCCCCGAAATGAAATCCTGGTTACGCCACTGGTTTGTCTAATTGCAGTAGATGTAATCTGGAATTCGGAAAAAGACATGATACTTCTGTCTAAACCTAAACAAAATTTCGAAAAGGTGAACTATTAAAAAAAATAATGGTTTTGCTGTGCTTAAATTTATTTTGCGCTGACAAAATTATAGTGTTTAAGAAAAATTTGTAGCCTGTAAGTGAATTTTTAACAAACTGTAATTATAAAAAACAAAATTAAATATAAAAAGCAGATGGCATCAAAAGTTTGATGGAGGGGTTTTAGCGTATAACTAAATTTAATTTTTGGGTGTGTGTGACGCCTGAAATTTTTAATAACATTCGGTGAAAAGTTACAATATAATTTATTATTTTATTTATTATCGTGCTGTTCTGGGTGCCTGCTATATCTATTTTAGTGAATAGATCAGCGGTTTATATGCATGAAAAAATTGTCTGCATAAAACATACATGATAGCATAGGTGGGCAGCCTCTCGGATTTTGGGGGGGGGCATAGGCGGGGTCAAATTTTAGGGGGGTGTCTGGCAAGACCCAAATTTTGAGGGGGGGTGTACCCAATATTTCCGCGCTGCCTTAAAATGGGCTTAAAAGGCGTAAAAAACGTAAAACAAGTTTATAAATGCTTTAAAACTGTGTAAAATTAAAATAAGACCTTATTGCAACTTATAAATTTTATTTTTTAATTTTTTTTAATGTGTTTATATTTTCTAAGAATTAGATTAGAAATCATAATTTTTTTTAATAATTAAGTAATAATAGAATAGTAATTATATTGTCTTGATTATAAAATCAAGTATCACAAACTTTTTAATCCATAATCTTGTATTTAATTAAAGATTATATACATACATGGGCGTAGCCAGGGGGGGGGGTTGGTAGACCCCCCTTTTGGGTCGGTAAAGGGAAAAATTTGGAGTTCGACCCCCCTTTTGGGTTGCCAAGGATAAAAATTTGGGGGGTCTGGAACAGTGGCGTTGGCGTGCCCAGAATTTCATTTGGGGGGCGGTCTGGGGGGGTAAATACTAACCCTGAAGGGGAGTCTGGGGGGCGGGAGCCCCCCAGTAATGGGGGGCGAGGGGCAGAGCCCCTTGTCAGGGGAGTCCGGGGGGCAGAATGCCCCCTGGGGGAAAATTTTTAATTTAAGGCGCTAAAATACACCAGAAATTTTAATTCCAGATGATGTTTATTACAAAACTTAAGTTTTTTTTATCCCTTTACATTTAAAACAGGTGTTTAAAACGTTAATAAAAGGTTAATAATGTTTAATTAATGTTTGTTGAATAATAGGAGAAAAAATGAAGTATATGACATAAACAAGGCAATAAACACTCCGCACGAAGCGCGGAAAATTTTTTTTAGTCCTTTTATAACGCTTAAAAATTTTTCTCCAGGAGGCGAATTCGGGGGAGGGGGTGTCCCCCGGTACCCCATATTTAAGGGGGGGATGTCAGCGAAATCCGAAATTTTGGGGGGTGTAACCCCCCCCCCCCTTCTGCCCACCTATGCATGATAGGTATGTAATTTTAAAATAACAAAAGATAAATAAGTCAGATTGAGTAGAATAGTAGTAAGTCGTGCACTCTTTGGAAATGATTTTTAGAAAACGTCATTTTTTTTATCTAAATTTATAACATGCGACATAATTTTAATTTGTAATATCAATTTTTGTAAAAAGTAAAATCTGCGCCAAAAACATTTAGAATAGATTTTAAAATTTTTTTCGGACAGTTTTCTCTGGACAGCGTTCATTAGTAAAACTTTCAAAGCAGAGCATAAATTAGTCTTTAAATTCATAAATTGGTAATTATTAACAATCAGTAATTATTAGTCTTTTTACTGACATTTGTTTTTTTGTGAATTATTATAATTATAGAGTATCTTAAAGTTCCGAACAACGAAACTTTGACGAATAAAAAAATTAGAACACAAATGTTGCTGGTAAAACTTGTTTAAATCGATTTTTAAAGAAAAACTTTATATAGTGCTTTCAAAAACGGCCTCTGTTAACTTAAGCTGTTTGTAAGGTTAAATCTTCAAAATTTTCTGGAAAACGGTGTTCTGCTTCGACAAGGAGTAGGAGGTACTCTTGTTTATACAATGGGCGAGATGTGAGGCTGGAGTTTTTAGGAGGCTTAACTGGCAGCATAGGTTGGCAGCCTGCCGGATTTTTTTCTTTGGGGGGGGGGTAACCGGACTTCCAAAATTTGTGGGGTTGTCCCAAATTTTTTTCTGTTTACCCCAAAAACCCTATTTTTAGCGTTTTTAGTACTGGGATTCCCCAAACTTAAGCGGGAGTGTCCGGGATACCCCCAAATTTTAGGGGAAGGGAAAAGGTGTCGGCATCGGCAGTAATCGGGTTTTGGGGGTATAACCCCTAACCCGCCTATGTAAACTGTGCTTCGTCCCCCGCATTAAAAGTAATGAATAATTTACCTCATTTTAACTTCACTTTAATTTTTAGGCGGATAAACCATATCTTCAAAAACTGTGCAAACCAATAAAAGATTCTGGGGAAAGAGCAACTCTTGAAGAATTTATAAATTCAACCAGAATTCCAGTAGACCACACTAAATATCTTGTTACTGTGCAAGGAATCGACATTCCATTCGAAACTCCTATGTTGTGGCTTTGTGAAAATATGTCTCATCCTGACAATTTTGTTCACATTTGTATTGTAAAACGGTGATAAATAAATTATTTTACTTTTCTGTGATTCAATTGCAATTATTAATTCATATATAATAATTAGGCACAATTTGTAAGTTACAAATTGATATAATTTTAAATTGGCGAAATAGACCTACCTATTTCATTAGAAAAATTTGGGTTCACGGTCCCGCCGCAAAATCAGAATTCGTTATGAAACCAATAATTTTTACCAATTTTTTCGGAAACCGGAGACTAAACAACTAGATTAAAACTTCGAGTATTTTTGTTAACTTGTGACCATTATTTAAAGCTATATTAAGCGTAACAAAGATTTATTATATTTAAATTTTTTGGTTAATCATAAAAAAACCTTTTGTGATGTTTTACTAAACACAAAAAGACGTTTGATGTTTTATTTGTATAATATAGTAATTTCAGTTTCAAAAATAATACGTAAAAAGGCATTTAATTTGAGAGGAACTTTGTTTCGTGGTGGGACCGCCGACCCTATTTTTGTTATGCTACGTAGTAGTGTTGTAAAAAGTAATGATTTTAGATTATTTCAAGTAAAAGTAATTTAAAAAATTATAATTTAAGTAAAGTAAGAATAAAAATAATTTGTGATTTTTTAATTTAAGGTGGAACACCACAGTTATGACGAATTTCACTAAAAGTTAAATATCAACTTAGATATTAATTTTTGTCTGACAAAAGTATAGAGCGATCGAAAGCTCAAATTACTATGTATCTAGCGGTAATAATTTCATTGCTTACCTGTTGTTCTATTTTGAGATATATTTCAAAGAATCTAAAGCTCAAAAAACAGTTTTTGGCCATTTAAAAAATTTGATTCACTCAGTTTTTTCTAGTGTTGTAAAAAGTTACTTTTACTTGACTTTTGAAATTTCAATTACTTTTACTCTTACTCGACTTTTGAAATTTCAAATACTTTTACTCTTACTCGGATTTTCCACGGCAAATACTTAAATTAATTTAAGTAAAATTTAAGTAATTTTAATGGGTAGATTCCGTATGAGCTTGTT
Source organism: Microlaimidae sp. YZB2_3 (assembly GCA_030248175.1). Classification (NCBI taxonomy): domain Eukaryota; kingdom Metazoa; phylum Nematoda; class Chromadorea; order Desmodorida; family Microlaimidae; species Microlaimidae sp. YZB2_3. The sequence continues at coordinate 10,925 of JASAMX010013799.1, read as the reverse complement.
GTAAAGTGAATGGCTGAAGATAATTTTTTAAGCCGCTAATACGCTAAAACCATTTATTTTGACTAAAAATGTTATTAAAATGACAATTTATACATAAAATAAGCAAAAATCTTTAGAACGCAGCTATGGAGCTCCAATAACCGGTGTTTTTCTTCGTTTCAAAATTACTTTTATTATACTTTTACTCTTACTTTTACTTAAAAAAATTGGTCTTACTTTTACTTTTACTTTACTTAAATACATTTTTGACAATTACTTTTACTTTACTTAAACTTTTACTCTTACCTTACTTAAATTAAAATTTTTCGAATTACTTTTACTTAAAATAATCCAAATTCAATACTTTTTACAACACTAGTTTTTTCTCCAATTTTATAGAAAGTTAAAGAAAAATAGGGGGCGACTTTTAGATGTGGTTTGGAGTAAAATGTAATTCAAAATTTGAAGAAAATTTAAAAAATCGATGTTTTAAAAAGAAAAATCCAATAAAAAATCCTGAATTAGTTTTTTTAATCAAATATAATTCAAAGTATTCATTAGACTTGTGTCTATTTCCTAACTTTCATTAAAATCTGAGAGAATCAATTTTTTTAATTTTTTTCATTGACGCCGAGAAAATACATTTTGAACAGTATCTTTAAAAGTTGCTTTTAAGTGAGAAATCTCAGCTGACCCAGTAGCCGAGTGATTAGTACGACGGGCCTGGATCCTCGGATTCTTGGGATCGGTATTCGTTGGCCCGTATTTCTAACGTCGAAAAATTTTTTTTTAATTTTTAGCTTTTTTAATTAAAAAAGTTTCATTATTCAAGATACGCTGAATTGAAAATGAAAAAATAGAATATTTTTGGTAATAATTTTTGTTTGTAGAGATATCCCAATCTCCCCAAATAAAATGGAAATTGCTGTTCATATCATTTTGCAAAATATTAGCACTCACTACTAATAGGGGATTAATGTTTTGTATATTTTTGACTAAAAATAAGTAAAGTAAAAGTCCAAATGTAAAGGTAAGACCTATTTTTTTAAGTAACAAGTAAGAGTAAAAGTATAAAAATAAAAGTAAACTTGAAACAGAACAAAACACCAGTTTTTGAAGCTCCAGAGCTGTTCTACAATGTTTCGCTAATTTTATGTAATAAATTATAAGTTTAATAAGTTTTTTAGGTATTTAGCGTAAAAATATTTACAAAACTTGCGACTGGGTTCGGTAGTCATCCGTCTTCAAACAGGGTAACACGAAATTCTACATTTTTTCTTTTATCATGGCGTCTCAAGATGTAATTGATATTTTATAAAGAATAACAACGGGAATTCAAATAAGAAAAAGATTTCTTTATTTTTGAATGTAAAATGAAACGGGAAAAATCCCCCGAAACTTCTTACAAAAATTCATTTTTTAACAAACATATAAAATGGTAAGGTAAATACTAAATTTAATGCACCATAGAAAACTAAATGATAAACATATAAATTCATTAATAACACTAACGTCTACATTTTGTGAAATGTTTTTAGCGTTAAAATGGGATAGACAAATTGTGAGGAGATCGAGATAATACATTTTTATTTGTTTCAAGTTATTATTATTCAGTTTGTTTGATGATAAACTGATAATTGTTTTTGTGGTATTTTTCGGTGTCCCATTTTATTTCGGCTCTTTTTTATTATTACTGCCGAATCTTTTTCGAGACCTATTTGTACATTAAAAATTTTCGTCGTAATTCTTCATAACTGGAGGGAAGGAGAATGAAAAATCCAAAAGGCGTAATATCAATCGCACTTTATTTTGCGAGTCTTATTGATATTTCCGTGCAGACCACACCTGACGTAAAAACTCGTGAGGCAGACAAAGATTTTAAAACCAACACACTTAGATAGAACGAGAAAAAGGGGTCTCAATTTTTTTCAAAATTATTTCGAGCAACGTGTTTATTTTATAACTCCCTTTTTTGTATTTTCAGCTTCACTTTATTTTATTTTGCACAATAAAACTGCCGACAGCACCCCCCACCCCTCAAAAAAAAATTGAGGGTAGCACGGAGGGTCCCACTCAGTACTAAAAACGCTTAAAAACGCTTGGGGTATTTGTGCGATACCTCCCAAAAAAATTTAGGATACCACCTCTTCCCCGAATTTAAGGGATTGGGCATACCTTACCCTAAAATCTGGAAGGTTGCCGACCTATGGACCATAGTAAATTAATAATTAATTTTTTATGATTCATTTTAAATTTAACTACTAGAATGCTGCGAATGTTTGATTTCAGAGTATTTATAGTCAAAAAGCTAATTGTTCATCATGTAGTTGCTCAGGTTGTAGTGATTCAAGTTGGTTTACTATTAAATCTGAAATTAAATTTGTATTTAAAAATTAATAAATTGTTTGAATCGATTTATTCATATTTATATAAGTGCAACATAACTTTTTACTAGCACACTATTGTATAAACTGTATAAACCTATACCTTGATAAAAACACAAAAAATGTACAAAATATTTTGACACAGCGAATATCGGAAAATAATAATAACAAGTAAAATAATAATGATTTAAAATAAATAAATTAGTTTGCAAAGGGTAAGATCCTAAATCTGCGTTTAAACTAAGTAAAACAAACGCAAGATTTTATAGTAAAACATAGAGAAAAAACAATTTACACAATATGATTTTTTATGATTCTGAAGATCTGTCCATTTCTGTACTTATGTACTCCCGGAGTTTACGTGCGTCGTCATCACTCAGGCACAGCTCTTGACTTAAAATTTTCGTCAAGCGAACTGGATTATCATTCTAAAATTAGTTAATAGAAATCAATTGTGATTCTCGTAAATATTTTAGACTCAGTAAATTAATTAAATTAATTGAGTGACATCGATAATCATAACCGGAGAGCCTGATTTTGGAATTAGGAGTTAGACATTAGAATTCAAAGGGGAATTGGGCCTGCGTAACTATCTGCACTTGGGCCGGATTTCACGAAGCGGGATAATCCAGCGGCTCGCTCTGTGTAAGTTTATCCGGGAATATGATAAACTACGGTTAACTTGGAGTAAGTTAATCCGGACAAATTACAATAGGTTTCCGTATACCCGGGGCTAAGTATGTTAAAATTTACTTAAACGATAATAAAAGATATAAAAAGAAAAATTTAGACGAATTATTTGTATAAAAAAAAACTGATAAACTTTTAAATCTCTATTAAATAATGGCGAATTTGTGTTAAAGGTGGTAGAACAAAATATTGTAAATAATATATATTAAACATGAAATTTTTCGAACAAAAATATAAAAATACAAATTTTATTTTTTCGATCGCGGCGTGATACAATTTTTTTTTGTTCCCAAATATTTTATTTGATGAAATTTTCTTAGCACTTTTCACACAATGTTACAATTTTCTAATAGAGATTTAAATGGTTATTACTGTTTTATACAAATAATTGCTCTAAATTTTGCTTTTTATATCTTTTTTTATCATTTAATGAAATTTTAACATACTTAGCCCCGCCTGGTATACGGAAACCTACTGTAATTTGTCCGGATTAACTTACTTCAAGTTAGCACCGGAATATACCGTAGTTTATCAGGGGGTTATTAAATGGTTAGGGTAATGCATTTAATTTCGGCACATTTTTGTTTTTCCGATGTAACTTTTTACTGTATGGCCCGATTTTCATGTTTGATAGCTCATTTTGAAGCTTTCACGATACTGCGTTGCGTCACAGAAGTTTCACTGTACGAAAATAGTTTTTTACTTAATTAATTTAGTTTTTAAAAAAATGAAAAATTGCCGAAATTAAATGTATGCATTTAATTTCGGCACTTTTAAAAAATTTAAAAGCCTATCATTCTCTCCAGACCTTTAATTTACGCTTCTACTTGTTGTTCAAGGTGTAACTGGCAAAAAGCTACAGCTAAAATGCCAAATGGTATCAAAATGAGGAAAATTTTGGAAAAAAAGTGCATTTAATTTCGGCACTTTTTAAAAGGACCCCCTTAATCGAGTTTAAGTTCATTGCTATGACCCCTATACATTTTAACGTTGTCTTTTAACTATTTACAGCTACAATTTAACACCCGACCTCTTAATTCAACCCGTTTTTACCTACAGCAATATGTGTGCCGAAATTACACTATTTTATTTTATAACGATTGCTCACCACAGATGCAACGTAGAACCACTGGGACTAAAAATTCGGAAAATAGACTAAATTTTACCAGGACAGTTTAATTTTTAAATCAATTTATTGCGTAATCATGAAATGCCCATGTTCTAAAAACGAGTAACATTTATTCTTTATACATCACACAATTTCACATAAAAATATCATAATATAACAAATAAAAAGCTCACGACAGTCATCTACATATGATTAGCTCTCATTTGAGCTATCAAACGTCGTATTCCGTCCAGGATTACCAAAGATATAGTCCAAAATAAAAAAACCCAATTTGGAAAAGTGCCGAAATTAAATGCACTACCCTATTACTTTTTTATACAAATAAATGCTCTAAATTTTGCTTTTTATATCTTTTTTTATCGTTCCTACTGTAATTTGTCCGTATTAACTTACTTCAAGTTAGCTCCGGAATATACCGTAGTTTATCAGGGGCTAGCCCCGGATAAACCTACACAAAGCTAGCCCCTGAATAATCCCGCTTCGTGAATTTCGGCCCTGAAGAACAGTTCATCCCAAATACGCAAATTTGCAACAACGGAAAGCTTAAATAGATAATATGCTACTGCCGCATTACCTATAACTCGTGGCGCTTCTATCAGGTGCACAAAATCGACAGTGCCAAAGAGAAAAAAACACAACCTCTGACATAACCACACGCAGACCTATAGTTAAGTTAAATTAAAACCAGGAAAGATTAAAATTACAGCTAAGTAAAAAAAGAGCTAATTTAATGGACTACTATTACTGCCGCATTACCTATAACTCGTGGCGCTTCTATCAGGTGCACAAAATCGACAGTGCCAAAGAGAAAAAAACACAACCTCTGACATAACCACACGCAGACCTATAGTTAAGTTAAATTAAAACCAGGAAAGATTAAAATTACAGCTAAGTAAAAAAAGAGCTAATTTAATGGACTACTATTACCTTTGTTACACAGTATTCGCAAGTTGTTCCATCGCTGGCACTGATATGTAATTGAAATAAAATATCCGATGACGGCAATTCGCAATTTGGATCACTCATTTGCAAATGAGTTTGGTTTTTCGGTTTCGCAACCACCTTTTTCTTGGAAGGAAGCTTAAAAATGCACTCTGTAACCTGAACATCGTCATGTGATACAATGTTGAAACTTGAATTTGCAGAGCTATCTTCCATAAGCTCTATTTCATCTTCGTTCCCTGAGTTGTCAGCACCTCTGTCACTGACCAAGTTGGCTTTTCTGTGAGGAGGTACATACAATTGAGAACCAGGCTTTAGTTTCCTTTTTGGATCGGCCCTAAGTGATCTTTTACGCGAAGTTCTATTTTTTAAGACAGTTACTTTTTCCAATTGCTGCTGCTTTACTTCTTTATCATAGTTATCTCTAAAATCATATCTGTCTTTGTCCAAATATATATTTTTATAAAAACGAAGTATACAAAAAATGGATCTTCAAAATAATTGGAGTTGGGGCAAACGTTTGGCAGAAAGTCTTTCGGTTTTTTTTCTACAGGGAAACTATAAACGGAAAAATTTTCGGTTGGTAAGGCTGCTATAGGCATCTAAAATTTTTTTTGCTGGTCTCTTTCAAAAATTCTGTTTATAACGTTTACTGGGAGGGAAACCTCTTTCCTTTTTCTAAATTTTAGGGGGGAAAAGGGGATGAAAAGTTGAGTTGGGGTCTTAAGGTCCCCAAATCTTAAGGTGTTATTCAGGTGTTAATTGTTTCACGATTTTTTTTTTTTGGAGTGAGGAGAGTTAAACCTAGATTTGGAGAGTGTTTAAATCCAAGGAACCATTTTATTCATATTTAAATTTACCTACCACAAGTTCAAAGCCAGGGGAGTGGGATTTAGGTTAAGGGATAAATGCCCCTCAAATTCTGGGAAAATAAAAAATTAATATAAAACCTCAAATTTTCATAAAATCTAAATGAGTTTTTAAAATACCGGGGCTATTCTGCTATCCAAACCCCTTGGAAAGAGGCTTTGCCCCTTAACCCCGTATAGGGGTCAAGGGCGTAGCCAGCATAGATGTTTTTGGGGGGGACAGAGGGGTGCACCCCCCCCCCTAGAGCCAAAATTTTGGACCCCCCCTCTGGAAAAAATCCAGGGGGCCCCCCCCTCCCCCCCCAAGCTTGAGAGCGGTCCGACCTACCCCCCCCCCCCTGGAAGGCTGGACCCCCCTCCCCCCCCCCCTCCCGACCAATTTGGAAGTATATTTTTTTATTTACTGTCAAAAACACAGGTTTTTAGTTAAAAACAGTGTTTAAATACACTTTTAGGCCTAAATAGGCTGTTTTAATACATAAAATTCAATATTAGACCTAAAAACACTTAAATTATTAAGTTTAAAAAATTTTGCGGAGAAATTGGACCCCCCTGACCCCCCCCACCTAAATTTGAAATCTCGCACCCGTGGTCGACCCCCCCTAAAAAGCTAGGGGTGTCCGGACTGCCCTTAACCCCCCGGGCCCCCTAAAAAATTTTGGCCTTCCACCCGGGGGTGGACCCCCCCCCTAGCGGACCCGACCAAAAACATCTATGGTAGCCAGGGGGGATATGGGGATTGTAACCCCCCTCCTTTTGGGCTGGCGGAGGTAAAAATTTGGGGGTTCTAACCATAGGAGAACAATTTTAAAAAATTTTCTCGCGCTTCGCTCCGCTCAGCGCTCGACATTTATATACCTTTTTACAACTTTTAAGTGATGTTTCTTATGATTTTCAAAGAAAATTTTTCTACGATTTTTAATGTTGTACCTTTTTAAACCTATACTTTTTCAAGTTTAATTTGAAAAAAACAATGCAAATAACAGCAAGAACCACTTAATCGGAAGCGCAAAGATTTTTAGCATTTTTAATGTCTTTTTACGGTATTTTGAAAATTTGGAGTACAACCGCCTACAACCTCCCTTTTGAAAAATTTGTATGGAGTGCAACCCCCCTCCTTTTCCGAAATCCTGGCTACGCCTCTGATAGGGGTTAATAAAATTTTGCTTAATTTTAATAATAAAAATGTTAAAAAAAACATAACTTTTATTCTGATGTTTTATGTTTGCGCCTACTAAAAATATCAAAGGACAATACACGATTATGTGCTTGAAATTGAATTTTTTGTGTTGTTTAAAAGATAAAATTTTAAACATTTTTGTATCCAGGGTTAACCTTCTGCCCCTTGAACTCCTCAGGGGACACTCGCCCCAGACCCCACCTTCTCAGGACTGTCGCCTCAAACTCCTTTTTTAAGCCTCATTGAAAGTTTTTTAAAAAACCTTTCTCACTCAATTTAATTGTTAGGAACGATAGTGCCTACAATTTTGACGCTGAAGATTTCGCCTACATTGAAGTAATGTGAGCAACAGCATAGATGTTTTGGTTGGGTACGCTAGAGGGGTCCATCCCCGGGTGCCGGGTGGAAGGCAAAAATTTTTTTAGGGGAGAAGTGGGGTGGTGGGGTCAACCTGAGGATGGACACTGATTTTTCAAAAAAATATTTACTGTTGTTTTTTATGCTAAAAACCGTTTTTTACAACATTTTCACAACGTTTTTTACCGTTTTTTTACGTTTTTAAAGTTAGCTTGAAAGGGGGGCAGTTTCGCCAGTGAAGTGGGGTGGACTGATAGGCTGGACAGACCGCTGTTTGAGATTAAGAGGGGAGGGGTGTCTCGGTAAACCTCTCTGAACTGGACCCTCACCCCAGGAACATTTATATATATTATGGAAGCGTTTTCATTGTCCGACCTACCCAAGCGTGAGGAGGATATTTACCCTGGGGTAAAATCCGAATAAGGAGGGGTCGTACCCTCCTTCTGGATAAATTATGAATTTCGGGAAGGTCAAACTAGGGGGAAAGTAAGGAGAGGTATTTTAACATCGCTAATCATATGCTTTAAATGCTGCAAAAAAAACTTTAAAATGATAAGAAAGTGAATGGAGAGTTAAAAAATAAGCCTTGTGAACAAACATCCATCACACTTTTTATTTAAATTTTCCCAAAACAAAACAAAGTTTTGAAATTGTTTGGAAGTGGTAGAGAGGGGCGGGGAAGAGGCGGGAGAGGAAGAGGACGGTCATCCTTTAGAAAGGGAAGGGGTTTCTACCCCTTCCCCGGGCGCGTACTTCGGTGAGTTGTTTGAGTATTAATACTTAACACCTACCTGCAGCACTGTCCTGTACTACTGTGTTAAAGTAAAAGTTCATATCCACAGGTCCTCGTGATCTCCATTTAGAATTTTGTTTTTTATAAAGTTTTGGTGTTTTTTTGGTTGTTTTATCATTGGAAGCCCAAGATAAATCTGTGATACCTGGGGGGGCCAAATTTAGAGATCTTGCCTATAGCCAACTAAGGGAAAGAATGCAGCTATGTTTGCTCTTTCGCTGTCTTCCTCGCTGCCCCCACTGCCGCTCCTTCTGCCCATCGGTGTGTCTATCGGTATTTATTTTATTATAAGGTGGTAGATTTTTCAAGTCGATAGGTAGCAAGCAACTTTAGATGAAAATATAGGAGGTAAAGAATGGGGTTCGATTGATTTCTCTAGTCTTAAAATTTTAAAACTTTCTTCCCAGGAAACAACTAAAAATCTAAAATTCATTCTTTCATCGGAGAAACATTACTTTCCTCCTAATTTTCCAGTTCTTCATATCCAATTTTTATGGTTTTAATTTGGTTAATATTAATTTATACAGGGCCGTAGCCAGGGGGGATTAATCCCCCTTCAAATTCTGGGAAGGCAAAAAATTTATTATTATTATTATTATTATTTACTCCAGCAAACCAACAAAAAAAAAAACAGTACACAATGCACAGTATAAACCAAGCGAACCGATCACGGTCGCGCATACGGTAACAAGTACATGGTTTACTAGATAATGGTCCTAAGGCTTATAGTAAATAAGCACTAAAAAGGACCATTCTTTATCGTTTTTTTGAAACTAAAAAGTGATGGAGCGGTGATTTGATTTTCGGAAAGCGAATTCCATTTTGACACAACTCTGTTACAAAAAAAGAATTTTCGACAGTTTATTCTAGATTTTTGAACTTTTAATTTTAAAGAATGACCTCTGGTAGGGTTCAAATTAAAGGTAAAAAAGTCGTTTGGATTAATATTTGTTTTAGCATTAAGTATTTTGTAACACTCAGTAAGATCAAAAATGTCACGTCGCTCACTCAGAGCTTGAATTTTTAAAAATTTTAATCTATTTTCATAAGATACATAGCGTAATTTACAACGTTTGAATAGTCTTCGTGTAAAGTTGCGTTGAACTCGTTCAATAATCTCCTGATCTTTTATCAGATAAGGGTTCCAGACTGTAGTAGCGTATTCCACAATGGGTCGAACGTATGATACATAAGCGCGTAAAAAGTTTTTTATTGAATTTGAAGTGAAAGTTCTAAATATCAAAGAAGTTATTTTTGAAGCTTTTTTAGCAACAATTTGACAATGTTCGGAGAATTTTAAGTCATGAGATATAAAGACACCTAAGTCTTTAATTAAAGTTTTACTACTTAGAATCTTGTCCCCTAAAATATAGTCAAAAGATTGTTTAAGTTTGTTTAAACCAAGATGAAGAACCTCACATTTGTTTTCAGACAGCTGCAACTGCCATTCGTTTGACCAAATCCAAATACGATTTAAATCTTCTTGGAGTAGTTTTTGCTTTACTTTCTCATCCTCCAATGAGAAGTCAAGATAAACCTTAGCATCGTCGGCGAAAAGCTTAATCTTAGAGTGTTTGACACAGCCAATTAAATCATTTATGTATATAACAAATAGAAAAGGACCTAAGACGGACCCCTGTGGTACAGAACTTTTAACATTATAAGAAGATGATTCTTGATTGCCTAACAATACTTTAAGATTTCTTCCAACTAAAAACGCCTCAATCCATTTTAGGAACCTTCCAGTAACCCCATATTTTTCTAATTTGTACAAAAGCTTTTGATGTGATACCACATCAAAAGCTTTTGCAAAGTCCAAGTAGATGACATCGACTGATTTTCTATTTTTGAGAGAAAGAGTCCATTCATTTAGAGTTTCCAGCAACTGGCTTATAGTTGAGCTGTTAGCCTTGAAGCCATGTTGGCACCTAGACAAAATATTTACAAAGAAGGCTGATAGCTCGTCTGTAACCAATCGTTCCATAAGTTTGCACGCAAATGAGGTTAAAGAAATTGGCCGGTAATTTTTGTGATCACTTTTTGACCCTTTTTTATATATTGGAATTACAAAAGCTGTTTTCCAATCCTTAGGCAAACAGCCAGAGTTAAACGATTTTTGAAAAATTTTTGATAATGGATCAGCAATTAAATTTTTTAATCGTTTAAAGAAATAAACAGGAAAGCCGTCTGGGGTTTTTGACATTTTGTTAGGCAACTTTTTGATTGCGTTTATTACAGTTTTAACCGAAAATGTCATATTTTCTAGGTTTCCAAGTTTCTGTGGATTGAAAATCGGTAGATTACCATTGTCGTTCGTAAAAACCGAGGTAAAATAACTTGCAAAAAGCTCGGCTTTATTTTTGTTGTCGGTAACAAGTAAACCATTATCGTCAAAAAGCGGTGGCACATTCTCCTTAATTCTAATTTTTTTATTAACATAGTTATAAAAATTTTTTATGTTTTTTGAATTTAAAATACGTTCTTCCTCGTTTTGGTGGTATGATTTGACCAATTGCTTATATTCTTTAACTAGAAGCTTATATTCTGATTTATTTGAAGATTTTTTGCATTTGCGCCAAAGTTTTTGTTTTTTGCGCTGTAA
>JASAMX010013798.1:0-57256 GCA_030248175.1 Microlaimidae sp. YZB2_3 | reverse complement strand
CTAAGAATTTTAATAGCTTTAAAATGTCATATAGTGATCGTGATAACGTCATAATATGTTTTGCTTCGTGGGATAGATTTTAAAGGAGCAGGGGAAAAAATAGGGCTTCAAAATGCAGGTGGAAATATTGCTAAAAGAATGCCGCGCGATAGAGTTATTAGAAAGGCGCGGGCGCGTTATTAGACATGAATGCCGGTGTCATCAATTTTCCCCCCTGAAATTCCACCCACCAGAAAAACTATCCCGCGATATTCTTTCCCCCCCTTCAAAAATTTGCATAAAGTTTATAATATTAATTCTGCGCATTCTTCAAAAACTAATTAAATTAAAATGGTTATTTTTGTTATGATGATGCTTTCATAAATTTATAAAATTATTGAGATAAAACCCATGAACTACTTTAACCATTTAAACCTTAGTTTCCCTAAGCAGCCTAAGCAAAACCTTAAAATCAAGCTAAAATTCATAACAAACGAACAACAATATAAAAAAGAGGGGGAAAAGAATATCACGGTTTTTAAGCGGGATAGTTTTTCCGGGGGGGGGGGGGAAAGAAGGGGGAAAAGATATCCCGCTGCACCGGCGTCCATTTATGCGCGGGGTGTCCTTTTATGCGCGTGGGATTCCTTCCGTTTAGAACAATGGATTTTGACAAGCGTGTTTGAATAAAATCTTGTTTCGTTGCAGAACTACTTTGCAGCTAATTCTTATTTTGGGAAAACTATAGTTTCATAAATTCTCTGAAAGTTAGTTTGTTTATTTTTATTATGAGTTAAAAAAGACCAAAAGATAGGAAATCTAAACGTGACCTTGGAAAGATTCGTATGATTCGGAAAAAGCTTCACACTGTCGTCGCCCAGAATATCTGTTAGCGGGGTGTCGAATAAGGTTTTGCTAAAATGTAAGTCAAATATGGCATAAGCTATTAAATTAAAATTGTAATAAGATTTTATCACAAATATACTAATAGCAAATGTTGTCTAGCTATTTGTCGTGACTCGTGAATTACAGTTGATAAATTTAAAATTATAAACGATTTTATATAAGACTAATGCACGAAACGCCAATTGGAACCTGCTGAGGACAAGGAACTATACGTCGATTCATTTTAATCCGTATTTCATCCTTGACTAGTGGATTCCTATGTGAAGCAGTGTGGACTTTTTTGTTTGCTTAAAGGTGCGGTGCGGAGTCAAACTTTTTGGCTTTGATTTAGATATTTTTTGTGAAAACTTTACTGCTGCCCCCAATAACCCACAGAATTTTTTTCAACAAAATATCTCCAGTGGTTTAGGAGTTATGGCCTTCCAAAAATGGAGTTTTTTGACAATTCTGTACGTGAAAGATTGCTTAATGAGTATAACGATTTAAGTTACAAATTATGTACAAAAAAAGCGGCTACTTTTTACTTTAATTTTATACAATGATCGTTAATATTGGTGGAGTATTTATTGAGATATTGAGTTTTTTGTACAAAAAAACCTCGATTTTTTTGCTAAAAACACGAAGTGAAGGAAAGAAAGGTTGGGCAAAGTTCAAAAAATCACTGCCGTCGTTTGGTGTTTTTAACTAAAAAATTGCGGGTTTTTTGTACGGGAAACACAATATTTCGACAAATATTGCACCAATCTTAACGATCAAGGTATTAAATCAAAGTAGAAAGTAGCAGCTTTTTTGAGTGCATAATTTGTAACGTAAATCGTTATACCCATTGAGGAATATTGTCACGTACGGATGTGACGAAAAACGTCATTTTTTGTGGGTCATAACTCCTGAACCACTGGAGATATTTTGTTGAAAAAAATTTTTGTGGGCTATTAGGGGCAGGGGTAATGTTTTCATAAAAAGTTATCTAAATCAAAAACAAAAAGTTTGACTTCCCACCGCACCTTTAAGTGTTGTTTTGAAATCACTGGCAAGCATTGAATTCACATTTGTCTGTACAAATTGAGAAAGTGGTGTCGAAATTGATCAAAGGACAATTCGGGAAGCCTGCAATATTCCTGGCATAGTTTGGTTTGGAAACTGAATTTTTGGTCAGCTACATACAATTTTAAAATTCAATCGAGAAAATCAAAGAAAATAGCAAAAAATCCAGGTAAAACCGAGCCCGATTTGTTTTTGACTTTGTGATTCACGTCAGGATTTTAAGGACCCTCAAAATGTGGTATTAAAAAAAGTACATATTTGTGATCACATCATATTTATTTTGCTCTGTGGGAATGGTTGTGGAAGGAGATAATAAAATCACTTTTAGCCAATTAGTGCTTCAGAAAAAAATAATTTGCAATGGATGAACGATCTCCTTTTTTCCATACGTACTATAATTGGCTAAAGTGATTCTAATACGTTATAACTCTGTAAAAAATATTAACTCTTAACAATTTCCGTTTAAATTGGAGGGATTTGACTATTGTGTTTGCTCTACGAGCTCTAAAAGTACGCCTTAAGGATTATTGGTTAACATAAAAGAAAGCATTTCTTCAAGAAAACAAATTTCGTATTTACTAAAACTAAGATAAAAAACTATCGCAGTAGATCATAATTAAAGATATGCTTCGAAGGTTTATTTATTTGCGGAAGCACCCATATTGCAAGTTATTATATGTTCAAATTTTATAAATTTTTTTGAAAAAAATCTTAAAATGCTGACCCTCTTTATAAAACACAAACCATTTTTCTGGCATAACAACAAGATATTCCCGCCTGCGAATTACTTAAGAATTCAAATAAAAACCGCGTTTAATCAACTTTTAATTTTAAACAACCCACCAAAACGACACTTTTATATCAGAATTACCTACCGAAACTTTTCATTTTCATACAAATACTTTCCAATCAAGGCTGCCGTAAAAGTTTGCGTGATCGATCCGATGCAAAATCGATTATCGGCTGTAACGGGAAGTTTGTTTTGTGCGGTCGCATCTAAGACTCCGAATCCTTCGGCGAATTCCAAAATCGGCTGGTCGAATTGTCCCAGTTTAATAACGCTAACGACCGCACCGGGAATATTTTTGCACTGCTGGATTTGGCTGGTGAAATAGCGCAACTGAGCCTCGTTCCAAAAACTCACGGCAGAATGAAAAAGTGCAGGTAGAAATAGGGTCGTTATTGCGAATTTGTTGCAGAATGCCGTCATTTTTTACAGATTTTTTTGTCACTTAAACAATTCATGATCATTTTCCTCCATTGACGTCAGGAAGTTTATCCGTGTTTTTACAAAGTAATAAATAGACATAATAAAATTTCGTGGTCTTTCCATAATGAAAATTTGTATCAGATAAAAAATAGTTCAACTATAAATATCGTTTTTAATTTTAATCATTATTAGCTTCTTTACTAAAAAACCTATGTCAATTATATCTACAGTGATTTTTGCAATATTCAAGAGTTAAAATTTAATATAATTGCTTTAGTTTTGATAAAAAGATTTTTTATAAAACAAATTAAATACTAAGTTTTCAAGTCCAATTTTTTAAAATTTTATTTTCTTGGAAGTATAAATTTAAAATTGTGTAAAATTACGCTCATATTTAACCCATAATTTTTTATATTTATTTTCGTTTGTTAATTGATAGCATTTAGCTACATACATATAAGAATATAAAACACAAGAGAATGTCCGACTGTACACTAAATTTTTGACCAAATTTTGCTGGAAAAGTCGCACTTGTAAACGTTTGTTCGACTTTTCTAGCAAAAAATTCGCCATTTTCTGCTAGTTTTCCTGCGCTGCAATTTTTAAAACAGTGTTAGTTTTCTTGCAGAAGGGACTGAGACTTCTTTTCCGCTCAATACTGCTTTATTCGCACTGCGATTATTTTAGCACTACGATTCTGGCTGCACAACAAAAAAATAAAAACAAAGCGAAGCGAAATTTTGTGTTTAAATGTGTAAAAATCGGTTATTTGACATCAAGATGTAAAAACTTTTTAGTTTTAGTAACAAAAGTGACTTTCGCTTTCAAACGTTTTATAATTAAATAAAACAAGTTTCCAAGTGTTTTATTCGATTGAAAATAACTACCAGCTTCTTTATTTTTTGTTGTGCCGCCGGACTCGCAGTGCTAAAATAATCGCAGAACAATTAAAGCAGTATTGAGTGCAAAAGAAGTAGCATTTCCCACTGCAAGAAAACTAACACTGTGTTAAAAATCGCAGCGCTGGAAAACTAGCAGAAAATGGCGGATTTTGTTATAAAAGTCGCACAAACGTTTACAAATGCGTCTTTTCTAACTAAATTTTGGTCAAAAATTTAGCGTACAGTCGGACATTCTCTTGTGTTATATATTCTTGATACATATAAATAAAAGGCTAAAATATTATTTAAAAAATAATAAATATAAAACTTGGGGAAAAAGTTTTACAGTGTACGATAGTCTATTACACATATACATATTACAATTTTTTTCGGATTAATTAGGTATTTTCTTTTAATTTTTACATTAGAAGAAAGATGACAACAAGAGTCGCTATAGTTCTGCTCTAAAGAAATAAATATTCATTTTGTCAGAGATACTTGAAAACTAGTTAAAAATTTACGCTTTATTATTGAAGTTTATTATAAAACAAGTGTTTATTTTGCTATTGAAAATGAAAATTTTAACACCCACTTAAACCAGACAAGGTCTGATTTTTTTGCTTGAATTTCAAATTATATTGGTTTTAAATTGAAACGACATATTTAAAGTTAAAAAAATGTTTTGTTTTGGTTCTGTTAATTTCAAATATTTTCTAATTTAAATTAACTAAATTCAGTTTGCATGTCCTGTATTGGAATTTATTTTTCTATTTGATACGCATTGATTTATTTGTTTTTGTTTATTGAAGTCAATTTTTTCACCCAGGCATGGTAGAAACATTCAGTCATAGGAGTTGGAGCAATAATTTAAAGTTGAAAGTATGCTCTCTAAAAGTTGCTAATGGTTTTATTTCGTGTTTTCATTAAGTATTTAAACAAAAAAGTCCCACGAATAAAGCTTGATAAAAAATTATTAACTAAAAATGAATTTTCTTTAAAACAACTATTTGTTTAATGATTTTTAAATAAACTTTATTCGTGGGGCTTTTAAACTATTAACAACTTTTAGAGAGTGGAAAAGTTGAATGTGATTTTTTTTATTCTGTTGTAGCCTAAGCTTAAGTTTATTCCAATTTTTTTAAAATTTAAAATTCGCATTCACGGCTTCAAAAATCCACAATTTTTAAAAAGATCCAATTGTTTTATTTACGGCTTTAAGTATTTCGTATCATTTATTTATTATACTGTGAACTAAATAAATGCAAGGTATAAGACACTTTTGTCCCCTCAAGTATAAAAAAATGGTTGGTTCTTTTAAAGAAAAATAATTTCGGTTCGTTATATGTGTACACTTTTTTTTTATTTTTGAGACAGATTCAAAATTCCAGCTACGAAATTCCCTCGGCTTCAAAATCTCTTAAATCAAACACTGTAGTATTAATAATAATTTTGTATACGGATGTTAGAAAATATTTCGCTGGAATTTTAAATCACATGTAACGAATAAATATACTTCACATAGGATGGTTCGTTTGGCAGTAATTCTAATGGATAAAGGATCTAAAAGCGATTTGAAGCTTTCAGCTCCAAATTTCTCAATTACTGGCTTCAAGATCCTCATTTTTGACGGTAACTGCCAGCCCTTAATTTCATCGGCTCCAACGATCCTAAATTATTATCAAAGGTGGATAATCTAATAAAGGTATGTCACAGCGGTCTGTAGCAGCGTGCATCATAAAATCCAATTCGGGCCGCATGTCCGGCCAAAAGCCGCACGTCCGGCCAAAAGCCGCACGTCCGGCCAAAAGCCGCATGTCCGGCCAAAAGCCGCACGTCCGGCCAAAAGCCGCACGTCCGGCCAAAAGCCGCACGTCCGGCCAAAAGCCGCATGTCCGGCCAAAAGCCCTTGGCCAAAATTAACTCCCTTGTGGCCGGACGTGCGGCTTTTGGCCGGACATGCGGCTTTTGGCCGGACGTGCGGCTTTTGGCCGGACGTGCGGCTTTTGGCCGGACATGCGGCTTTTGGCCGGACGTGCGGCTTTTGGCCGGACATGCGGCCGCCCGAATTGGATTTTATGATGCACGCTGCTACAGACCGCTGTGACATACCTTTATTAGATTATCCACCTTTGTTATTATGGTTTAATAGATCAACAAATTGGAGAACTTAGATCCGAAGAAATTTAGGGCAGATAACTAAAAGGTTGGAGCGCAATATCAACAAATAACACAAAAATTCTATTAAAGTATATTCTAAGTATGTCTTAAATATGTATGTTTGTCTTAAGTCCTAAATCAAATTTTAAAATAAGCCTAAACCTAAATAAAAGCTAATTTTTTACTCAGACCTGCAAGTTTACATTATTGAGGCTCAAAACTACATACTTTGTTTAAGCTTCAATTTTCGTAGGATTACGGCTCCAGTTTTTTGTGTAAACTAAACTGAGAACTAAACTAAACTGGGAACTGGAAACTAAACTGGGAAAAATTATGGTTTAAAACAAAAGGTCCAAGCTTTCGTTAGGGCTTAAAAATGCTTATTTTTGGCTTTAGATTTTATGGCTTAAAATTTTTCAAATCTTCAAAAAAAAAACGTAAAATAGAATGCAATAAATGACCCATTATTTAAAACAAGTCATTTTTTGATAACTGTATTCAACAGCATTTGCGGATATCACAATGTTGGTCTCCAGCGTTTGAATATTTTTGATAAGATTTTTTGTTTTGATTACAGTTTTCTAATGTCGCCATGTTACAAAAAACCAACTGCACACGCTAATTCTTAAGATGTAAGCCATATTTTTAAAGTTTCAAGTTTACTTTATTTTAATAATTATTGGGTTTTTTTGTTATAACCCGTTTTTTTTACGAAATTGTAAAATACTTGCAGATTCGCGAATGAAAAACGACGTTATACAGTATAAATATTACAAAATCAATTACTGTGTCTGCTCCACTAAACACGTATAAACAAACGCTGCTTTCTTAATTTTTATTGCGAAAAATCAAGCACAAATAAATCAGTCTTACAAAAAGTTACTATATAATTTTTATACTTTTACAAAAACGCTTTTGTTTATAAAGTCTCATTTTCTTATATATTTCACTTGCCGATTAAACCTGGTGATTAGGGTTTAAAGTTTAAGTTTATTTATTTCGGATAAAGCCACACACACAATCCATGGACCTTAAGTACTCAATCCAGGGCGGGCTCAATCAAAACCTTAAGTAAGCAAGGCGTATGTTTTGCCTCAGCGCCACAACCCTGACGTTATAAGAGTCTGTGATTTGAATCCAAAGGTCTAATGTTTCATTCCTGCCAGAAACATTTTTTAAAAATTTTTTGAGAAAAGTTTGTAAAATTTAGAAACAAGTTGCTTGTCCCATTAGAAAAGCACGTGTTAGTAAAATATGCACATGCTTTAGATAAAAAAATCGCAAACAAGGTTAAGAGTACATTAACGCGTTAAAAATGCTTGATAATTTTCTAAATTTTCTGTTTTTATTCTGTAAAATAAAATAGTATTCATTGATTAAATGAGATAAATTGATTTTTAAATAATTTTTTACATTTTGTGTTAAATACAAGCTAAAAAACGGTTAGCTACTAAAATTTTTTATTGATCCCAAAATGAGAGCATAAAAAATAATTAAAATATTTGTAGAATACATTAAAAAGGAACACACCTCTTTTAAGGCACCATACACGTTCCAACAGTAAATTTGTTTACATTTCTTCCTGTTCAAATAATTATAAGTGTAATGTTTTTTCACCTGCTTAACGTTGTAAATTTTTATTTTTGTTATGTACAAAACTTAAACCAAAATAAAATAAGATTTTGACAATTTTACAATAAATTCTATAATATACACTTAGGTCATAGAAACAGATTATCAAAAAAACGATAATAATTACTGTATTATTTTGGATTTTTTAGAAGTCGCCCAATTTTTATTTACGCTGTACTTTGTACACGCATATTTTCCCAAAATAAAAAAAGAATATCTTGTGGGTTAACAACATAGTGGTTTTTTTATTATGTTTAAAAACCAAATGCAATCCACTAATTCAACAAGCTAAGGTATTACTTGATGAAAGGATGCTAATTTGTAATAAAAACCTTAAATGAGGACAAAAAAACAGTTTGAAAGAAACCTAGTGATACTGTATAATTTTTTATAAATTTTTAGTAGTTATAGTATTAATACGGTTACAGTGTAAAAAAGGTTGAAAGCAGAAAAACTAAAGGTAAACCCAACGTGGCTGCAACAGTTGCTCGTTGGATAAAAAAATGCCCCTCATTAGGTAACCACTCAAATCACGAAAATCTGACGTCACTTATCAGTCAATTAGATTTGATTTAATACCGAGTATTTGTTTGATAAAGTGACGTCAAATTCTCGTGATTTGAGTGTTACTTAATAGGAAACATTTTTTAATACAACGATAACAACTGTTGCAGCCACGTTGGGTCTACCTTTAGAACGCGATTAGGTGTTCCATAATTGAACATCTGGATTTGGATTTATTTTTTATAGTTGGAAAATCTAATTGGAAATAATGTTGGAATTAAACGCAACCATAATAATGAAAAAGAAGCATTTGTATTTTACCCTGTCAGTTCAAGAATACAATAGTGGAAACATGTGTGTTTAATCTGTTGGTTTAAGCACATTTCAATGAAATTTATTTCGTCTTTACATTTACACACAAAAATAAAAAAAAGTCATTTTTAAAGCTACAAATTTTTACAATAACATAAGTTTTAATTAATACTGTACATTTTTATACAGAAATTCAAAAATATGTTGCTTTTTAAAGTTAAACGGGAACTAATATTGATAACTAAAAATACTACAAAAAAGTTTTTTGGGAGTTTTATTTAATACAATAACTTTTTTCATTTAGTTTTGTTAAAAAAATTCGCTTTATCTTAGTACCGTAATTGACTTAAGGTCAGTTGTCCTAGGGTTGACTGAAACAAATACATTGTATTTTTCATATTCAATAGGTTAAAAATCGCATAATTATAAATTTGTTTAGTATCGAATAGTACATGGGAAAGCTTTGAATTTAATTGGCTTTTACACGGCTCCATATTTTTTATTTTCAGTGACCATCGTCATAATCTATCTGTGGTTCTTCTGTTTTTTTTTCACATCAATCCGAGAATACTGATAAAAATAAATATCAATACACAAAACAGATATAAAAAACGAGATGTAAATCTTGTAAATGTTATTATTTTTATTCTTGTTATTAGCGAGTTTATACGTATAATCGTTTTACTTTTATTTCCGAAATGCAAGTGATAATTGATTGCTGGTCATTATAGCTAACGCGTATATGATTGATTATAGTTTGAAGCTTTAGTCAATCTTTTACTACTTTACGCAAAATATTTGTGCGACATTTTACAGTTTCTACCGAAAATATGTACTTTCTTGGCATTATTTTTTAATAAAATTGAATAAGGTTCGGTTTTGTTTTAACTAAATTTATATTTTTAATTAAATTAGGTTCACAATCGAATATTGTTTAACCTGTTGCAGTGATTAAATATAAAAAAATCATATTACATTAAAAATGAAGCCGTGACGAATAGAGAGATAATATGTATCAATATAATACCAAGCAGTATGTTAACCCTTTCATTTTTCCAGGCCAAAATGTGCGTCTAAAACGTGGAAAGACAAACGCGCCAATGCTACCCAAAATAAACTTCGCATCTTAAAAATTTCCGGGGGAAGGGACTTCTGTTTTTTTTAAACTGCGACGTGAAACGCGAAACGCATTCCGCTTGCGAGCCGCGATAACAATCGGAAAAGGTTAGGTACAGAGATTTTTTCAGCGGATACAAGATTATATTCAGATCTTCCAGACGGCCGCCACATCGCTGTGAAGTTTTAACTCATTGCTGTAAAGTTA
Organism: Microlaimidae sp. YZB2_3; assembly: GCA_030248175.1. Classification (NCBI taxonomy): domain Eukaryota; kingdom Metazoa; phylum Nematoda; class Chromadorea; order Desmodorida; family Microlaimidae; species Microlaimidae sp. YZB2_3. The sequence continues at coordinate 47,307 of JASAMX010013798.1, read as the reverse complement.
CGGTAACGTGTTAATAACAATAATTTTCAAAAGATAATTTAAAAGCAACATTGCAAGTTTAACATTGATTACAAAAAAAACATAATTATTTAGAAATGATTTTAATTATGCTTAGATAATACTTTAATATCAATCAGCTTTATGACTAAAATAACAAGTCACACAATCTTTATAATAATATTCTCGAAACAATCACATAATACTGTAAAACATCACAATTTTTTATTCGACTGAAATATACTAACAAATTATAAAAAAAGGAAATTAATTCTCAGTAACAGGTTTTAAAAACAGAATTTTACTGCTCAATTTGCAATAAAGGCTGGTTCATACTTATGTAAAAACGTCCTTTGGACAAAGTCCAAAGGACAAATACAGCGTATAGACGTATGTAAAAATGTCTTTTGGACTTTGTCCTAAGGACGTTTTTACATAAGTATGAACCAACCTTTATGCTCACAAAATTTGGACTTTGTCCTTAGGACGTTTTTACATAAGTATGAACCAACCTTTATGCTCACAAAATTTGGACTTTGTTCATTTGTTTATATTTTTATTCTTTTTTCGCATAAAACACGTTGGTTATTAAAAAAATAGCACTGCAAAATTTTGAATTTAATTTAAAAAAAGAATTTTAATTAAAAATTTTTTTTTTACGGTTTTCTAAAAATTTCTTTACGGCGAACTCTTTTCATTTTTTACCGTTTACGCAACAGCTTAAAAATATCTAGATGCCAAAAATTGCTTTTCTGACCAATAAAATATTGTTTTTGATGTGGAAATAAACAGTTAAACAGTTGTAAAAGTATTATTTAGAATACTGATTTATTCCTGAAAAAATGTCAATGATGAGGGGTTTGTTGAAGCTAAGATATTTTATATTAATAAAATAAGGGCAATTATTCTATTTTTGTGAATCAATAAAATTGATTTTTTTTCTGTTGTATTATTTATACTAAATATTAACAAACCGATAAGCAAATTCCTAACAATTTTCCAGGCAGGATATTAAATCGAAAATTTTTATTACGTTTCAAAATTTATCATTTAATTATTTTAAAAGATATTTTCAAAAATTTGAAATTCCACCATAATCGAGAAAGATGACCACATTCAGTTTTTTTAACCGGTTTTCGGACGTAATAGAATGTAATTGGAAAGTTACAACCGCTTTTTTGAGTGGGTTATTTCCACCGAGGGCTTTGCCGCCGCCTAGCATTTAATTCCACCATAATAAGCGAAGGAGACCACTATCAGGTTTTTTTAAACCGGTTTTCCGACGTAATATAGAATGTCAGTTTGGAGCGTTACAGCCGCTTTTTGGACTGGGTTATTTCCGCCGGGGGCTTGGCGGCGTCGTCGGGATCGCTGGGCGCGGGGGAGGAGAGGCTGCCACTCCTATCCCGATCTGGAATGGTTTCCGGCGGGCCGCCGCTGGACAGGCTGCTGTCCACGCTTCGCGCGGGAGTGGCTGCGCGTTGATTTTGTCGCTCCTCCGCCGTCAAGGGCGCCGCCCGGCGGCCGTCCGCGGAAACTCCCCGCGCGTATTCCGGCGGCAAAAAACCCAAGGCGGCCAGGGAGGGGCGTTTGGGTCCGCACACCGTCGGGGGGCCGAACGGACCGCCGTCTTTGCGACGGACGCTTAGGTAGTAGCCCTGCCGGCCCCGGGTTTGCACGAACTGCATACCGGTGAATTTCGGCCGGGGAATGACCACGGGTCGGTAATTGATCACGGAGTCCCGATAGCTCTGAGTCCGACTCAGGCCTTTAGGCTGCCGCTCTGTTGCCACTCCTCCAGCTTCCATTTTTAAATTTGTTTGCGCTAAAATGGAAAAAAGTAAAATAAAAATAAGAATAAATTTTTTTCGTGTGGTATAAAATACAGTAGTAAGAGTATACACTGATGCACGAATTATAAACTAAATAAATACAATAAAACAACAGCATGCATATGTTACATTATATTGTTAATAACTATTAATTAAATAATGAAATAATAAATTTGTTATTTAGACTAACAGGTACAAAACATTTATACTATTTATTTTTATAATACTGAGAACAAAATCATTCTAGTAGCATTTGGGAATGGTTTAAAACAGTATCGCAAATAGAACAATGTCTCATACGGAACGAATAATTACTGTAACCGCAATTAATAAATTGTGAACCATATCGGCTGCATTTTGTGTTCTGTGCAATTTTCAGCAACAAAAATTTAAATACCTATCTCGTTTATTTTACCGCTTCTACCATTTTTTTATTAGTAGGGTAACAGACTTAAATTCGGTCAGTCTTAATTTCGTCCATTTTTGCCATGCGTATAATTATGAAATAAACTGCTTATGACTAGATAGATTGTCATGTCACATATTTGGCCGTGCGCAGTTCATTTAATAACTTTGAACATAGGAAAAATAACAACCGATGGCCGAAATGAAGGCTGCCCGAATTTAAGTCACTTATTCTATTAATAATAATTTTTATAGTTTCATTCCGCAAATTCACCCGATTTACAAAATGAACAAAAATCGTGTTTTTTAAGTTAATAATACGTAAACTGATAAAAACTTAATTATATCTCGCGAAGAAAATATCTGATTTTAAATAAACACGTATCATTGCTTACAAATACTGTCAATTCTTATCTGTTAAAATTGAAAACGAGCATTAACATTAAAACTGCGTCACAGAAAGTATTACCAGACATTTTGTAAAATAGTGTTTGTGAAAAAAATTTATTGTAACAGCTGGGTGTCAAGGCACGGTTTGTACTTTTTAAAAAATACATCTGCATCAATGAAACTAAAGCGTTATTGGCTACACCCTTTTGTCTCGCTGTGTGACTCATATGTCCGTTTTTAAACCATGGCAACACCTTTTCGACAATTATTTTTATTATCGACCCTTTTTATATATATTAAAATTAATTGCTTAAAGGTCTATACAAAAGACGGCTGTCATTTTTGCACAAATCAAAAAGAAAAAAAAAACAAAAATATTAGTAAAACATTCAAAAAATTCCGGAGCCTATAAAAAAAAACTGATATTTAAAAAATACCGTAACAAAACGCAAAAATTAGTTTATAAAATCCCTCTTTATCTTTTTATAATTATCAAGTTTAAATATTACTGTAATAAAAAAATTTTTAAAAAATTGTACCCATTTACTTGACATATTAAATAAAATTATTAGATGGTTTAATACAACCTAAAAAGGACAGACATACATATAGCTCAAATTTTTGGTTCTCAAAAATTGACCGTATAAAATAATTTTGCATTAAAAAGGAGACCTATAACAAAAGCCTGTTTCGTCCCTTGTTTGGACAGGCTGGACAAATATGAGGAGAAGTTGGGACTTCTTCAGCAAACGCTTCCCGTCATATTTTTACAACATGCATATTTAAAAAAAAATTTTTAATGTTTTGAAAAATTATACATTGTAACGTTTGTTAATTTTGTGTCATTTTGTATATCTTTAATATACATTATTTATAAGGAAAGTGTTTTGTTACCTGATCTGGCGGGGTTAGCTCATAGGATTTAATTTCTTTTAGATTTTATACTACAACCAAAAATATAATATATAAAAATAGAGGAAAAAGATGACTACAATTTAATTGATTAGTCAGATTTAATGCCTCAATGGCGAATCACCCCAAAACTTAAAATTAAGGTTAAGGTTAATGTTGGTTAAGGTTAAGAGCCACTTTGAATTTAAGGTTTCGCTTGTTTTGAGCTACAAGTAGCATAACTGCCCAATTTAGGGCTTGTCCAGTGAAGACCATTATACAGCAAATTAAAGTGCGCCGTTTTTCTATAGGTTACCTTTTGTCGAGCTTTTCTAGAGTCTATATGTTCATTAGAACTTTGTTTGAGCAATATAATTTTTATTTGTTTTTTGTTGTGTTTTTATACTTTAAAATAGGTACGTTTCATCGTTACAATTGCCAAAAATATTCTTCCATTTAATTAAGTGCACGAAATTTATAGTATTCCTTTTTTATATTTTAAAATGTAAAGCAGTAACATAAAAATGTGCGTAACAATTGAATTTAGAAATGATACGCGTTTCAAATTACAACCATTTACAAGGTTAAAATAAAATTCATATGCTGTTATCTAAAAGAAAATCATTACAACCAATAAATGAAACCAATCCCACGCTAATAAATCCATAATATTTCTAATAAAATGTACATTGAACTTATGTAAAAGATTCTACTTATATTACCTGTACAAATATAAAAAACCTATTTTACAATTGTTTAAACTGATTTAAAACCACAATTGAATTAAAAATAAATCTTTTTAAAGCCTTTTTAAAGAGGTGTAGCATACTTCTTGTTTATATATGTAGCATATTACTCGTGCATTTTGTTTTCGCTCGATTTTTGATTTGGTAAAAAAAAACCATTCACTTAGAGAAAAAAATGTATTCTAGCTATAAAATTAAATCCCAACTTTATACGACGTATTAGAAAACCACAGTTTTGTTTAAAACAGCTTGTTTTTCGGAAAAATTTTCGAATATTAGAACAAAATTAGTTAAATAAAATGTTCAAAAATGTTCAAAAATGTTCAAAATTAATGTTTAAGTTAATTTTCAAAATTATGAACAAATTAGTTAAATAATTACTGATAATATATTAAAATAAAAAAATAAAACCCAAAAAGTTTAAGTATTTAAATCCATTTCTGTAGTATTCAATGAATAAAGCTATTTTCTAAAAGTTTTCTGATTTTCAATTTGGTATGGTTTTTTATACTGTTAAAAACCCTTTTTAATTAGAAACCTAAGTTCTAATAAGAAAAGTTACAGAAAACATAAACATGCAGCATCAAATATTTCGTTTTTTTAATTCAAATTTGCAAATCGGGTATAGCAATTGTGAGTGAAATATACATGTATCTCTGGGTAAAAAAAATTTCGAGTTAAAGGTAAACCCAAAGTGGCCGCAACAGTTGTTCGTTGGACTGAAAAATGCCCCCCCATTAAGTAACCACTCAAATCACGAGAATCTGACGTCACTCGTATCAGCCAATCAGAATTCAGAAAATGAAAGATTTGAAGTAGAAATCAACATCAGATGGTAGTTTAGGAATAATCCTTTTTTGGTGAGATAAAAAAAGAAAATAGTTGTTTAATGAACACGTAAACACACTGTTGCAGCTACGTTTGGTTTGCCTTTAGTTCAATTATCTTAAATATACGCAAATTTTGTTTAAAAAAATAAACACAAAAAAGAGCTATAAATTAAATGTTTTACTTAAAGAATAGGTACCGAATCAAATTTTTTGTCTTCGGTTTTAGTTATTTTTTAAGAAAACCTTACCCCCTGCCTCCAATAACCTACAAAATTTTTTTTAACAAAATATCTCCAGTGGTTCCAGGAGTTATAACCCTCCAAAAATGGCGTTTTTTCTACAATTCTGTACGTGAAACATTGCTCAATGGGCATAACGATATAAGTTGCAAAATATAAACTCAAAGAAAGCAGCTACTTTCTACTTTAATTTTATACCTTGATCGTTAAATATGGTGTAATATTTGTTGAGATATTACGTTTCTCGTACAAAAAACTTTCGATTTTTTTGCTAAAAACACGAAGTCTAGGAAAAAAATTGGGCAAACTTCATAAAATGACTGCCGTCGTTTGGTGTTTTTAACAAAAAAATCAGGGTTTTTTAGTATGGAAAAATTTCGACAAATGCTGCACCAATCTTAAAGACCAAGGTATCAAATTAAATTTTAAAGTAGCCGCTTTCTTTAAGTGTATACTTTGTAAAGTAAATCGTTATACCAATTGAACAATCTTTCACGTACAGAATTATCAAAAAACGCCATTTTTAGAGGTTCGTAACTTCTGAACCACGGAGGTACTTTGTTAAAAAAATTGTGGGCTATTGGGGGAAGAAGTAAGGTTTTCACAAAAAATATCAAAATTGAAGACAAAAAGTTTGATTCCGCACCGGACCTTTAAAACAAACGTGGTTTTTTATATTTTTTATGTAAAAAAACTATTTTGTTTAAAATCCAGGTTTTTTATGATTGTCTACAACTAAACTGTTGGGTTTAATTAAACGAAGAAAAGCAGTTTTTTTAAATTGCTTTTATTCGGTATTTGAATAAATTAAAAGAAACCAAAAAATCTTGTGACTACCGCGCAGTAATATTTTATTTCACCCATTATCGCCATAAAAGTTACAGTGTTTTCAAGGACCCAACGCATTAAATGCAAGTATGGGTTAATCTTCATTCATTTATCTCTCGATTAGAAAAGCCTTTACCCAAAAATGTCCATCATATTAAAAATAAAAACTCTTCAGTGAGCTAGAAATTTTAGCGAAGAATTTGAAAATACACAAAATAACGATTACTTCGCCATTTAACACGAAGCCGCCTTATATCGTCACAAGCTATAAATTCACGGCTTGTTTATATCACGCAGTTTAAACTAAATTAGCTGTTTTTCAAACAAGCAAATTGACGCATACTGTTTGCGCATTGCCCCAGTTTTCTGGAAATGGACATGTGCAATGTTTTTAAAATGTGTTTCCGAATAAAACGGTTGGACAAACAGGCAATCGCTTCAACAATTTCCCGCACGTTATAATGAAATGAAAGCGAAAACCAGAGTTTATAGTTTACGTTAATTCCATCCAGAAATTATTATTTCTCCAAAACTGTCGGCTGTAATTAAAAGCGATTTTATTGCAAACCCGATAAAGCAAATAAAAAACCCCTTAAAAATGCTAAAAATATTAATTAAAAAAATGTAAGTGAATCACTAAAACGGAAATTTTGATTAAATAACGAGAAAACGTAAAATATGGTCGGTCCAAGCTCATGAAGTGTGTAAGCATTAGCAAATGGCAGGTGGCAGACCCATTGTGCGGCGGCTGACATATTTGTTGACACAAGTCATTTTAAGCCGAGCTAATGCAGTTGTGATAAAAAAAGTAAATGAGAGTAATAGTAAATGTAATGCCGACAAAAATAATAAAATAAGTGTCGTATATGTACCAAATGCGCAATAGAATTTTTTAAGAAATTGACCACATAATTAATTAAACAATAGCCGATTCAGTTGAGTAAAAAATATAATATACCGCTTTCTGATAAAAAAATGTTTTAAGTTTTATATATGTATTGATTTTATTGATTAAACAACAGTTTTAACGAGGAATAAACAATAATTTTTTAAAGTGTTTTTTGTGGATAAAACTGTTCTGTACTTACTTCATAAAAAGAATTTTGAATTAATGTGTTTTAAATAAGATTTTTTAATTTGTTTATATTTATTCTTGCAGCAGTCTTGTAAGTGACTTTAACAAAGCTATCTATTGTACCTAATTGCACAATTGTATGTTAAACAAAAAAATTGAACCGACTATTAAAGAACATACAAATAGGTGTTAGTGAATCTAAGGTATTATCAAAACCATAAATAATATAAAAACATTGCAGTAAATCTAAATTGCCATAAATAAATAATATGGCTTTAACTTGGCATGAAACTTGGTAAAATAAATTTCCATGAAGTGAGTTTGGAAAATAAAAATTATGTTATATAAATTACCGTTTTTTTCTTCAATTGAAACATCTACTCCCTTCGCATAAAGTATAACAAGACCGATATTGCTCGGGGCTAACTGCGAAACCGAATATTATCACAATATGGCGTGTACCAGTCGGATCGGAACTTAAACTTGGGACCTTCAGTATACGCTAGACAAAATTTTTACCACTGCGCCAAAACGATGACGAGTGCGTGCAATAAAAATTAAATAATGATCATAATAAAAATAATTCGTTCGAATGTATATTTATATTTAGTTTTTTTTATATGTAATATATCATAAAATATGAACTGATCTAATCAAACAAAAGTTATTTTGTTTAGTTTGTTTTGTTTGGTAATACGTTTACGTGAAAATCAGTAATAAGTTAAATTTATTTATTAATTCAATTAGGTAGTGTTAGCTTAAAATAAGCATAAATCATATACAAAAACTTAGAAAGCTTAATATCAAATTCTCAATTGTCAGTACCTCAACTGAAACTGAACAATCAAGACTTACCGCGCAAGGTACAGAAGTAAACAGAAAACGTTATATGGGATTTAAAATTAAACAACCGCCTTTTAAAGGAAACGTTAAAAGTTATTTTTCTAACATTTATTTCCATAAAGAACGAACGGTAGTTGAATAAAATTCAATTTGCGTAGCCTTAGCTGAAAACTGTTCAAATATTTATTTTAAAAAAAAATCCAGTGTGTTTTGCTAACAAAAGGATTTTATTTCATTTCTTTTGGGTGAATTTTCACGCGCATTTCTGACCGTCTGCAGAGAATTCTTTTTTATGTTTTATAAAAAAAAATGTCAAATAAAAAATACTAGTTATCCTAGCTCTTAAAAACTGAACTTATAATTTGCTTATAAATAGCCATTTGGCTTATAACGTATAAGAACTAACGAATTATTTTGCCATTAGTTCTAGAAACCTGTGGGTAAAAATTTTTTCCAATTTTTGTGTCAGAAGTTAACTCATCCACAATATAAAAAGGAAACTGTCACAAATAAATTTTTTTTCATCGTTTAGAAGAACCTATTTTTTTAATGCCAAACTTATCCATTTTAAGTGTAATATTTGAGGTGTTCGGAACCATTACTAGAACATTATCACTTTTTTGGAAATTCTTTCAAATCATTTACGAATGTGGCATGATTTGAGCTTAAAAAACACGAACGTCTATGTGCAAATATTCGCCGGGTATTGTAAAATAATTAATTAAAAACTAATATGAACTATTAAGAAAGTACTAATAACATAAACACAGTTATAACAAAATTTTCCGTAAAATTTATATTTGAACTAAAATTATATTAGTGTACAATGATTTATGTTTTGCTTCGAGCCGATTTATCAATATAAACTAATAGCAATTCTTATAGTTATATAACAAAGTTGAATAGAGAACCATCAATTGTTTTAGTAAATAAAAACTAAATAAGTGTTCGTTTCAAGATCAAACGCAAAACAGACATTACTTATAGATTGATCAAGATTATATTTTGGCAATCAACTAAACAACCCGCGATTAGGATTATTTCAATCGTTTACCGTTAACGGTAAACGATTAATTTTTGTGCAAGAACCGTAATAATTTTTGTGCAAGGACAAGGCTGATTTAATTTTTTTTTGATTTATAGGCAAAAAATTTTTAAAATATTTTTCACTTTTATATTACAAACATAAAAATTACAGTTCATTTCTTGTATTTTTAGCTTCAACGAACTGTTTTTAAAACAAAACAAACTATATTTATTCGATCCAGTAAAGTTCAATTTAATCAAAATTTTAAAAAGAAAAATCCAATCCAACAAATTCAAAAATTTGAATTTTTACGAATAACCACGATAATTAGACGAATTAATTTTCATTAATTAGTGACAATTACCATTGCCGCCCAACCGACAGCTTTTGCGGCTTCGAAAATAAATGATTTATAACAGAAAATACTGACAGGCCGATGTCAAAATGCTACATTGCATAAATTAAATTCGCGCAACCTAATGCACAAAAAAGCTTTAGCAAAAAATAAGCGACCCTGAGTGTTGATCGAATAAAATTGCGCGAAACAATCGGATTGAAACGCGCGACTCAAAGGTCGGCGATAAAAACCGAAACCCAGTCGCGACAAAACCGCGCATTTCCAAAAAGGAAGCCGTCGGAATTTCGGACAACAAAGAAAAATTTGATGAAATGCTAAAAAAATTTCGCCCCGACTCGACACTGTACACATTTCGCTTTTAAAACTCTTTACTTACATAGTTTTTAAACCGTAAAAAACTGTAAATGTTTTTATGGGAATTGTTTTTACATTTTCTTTATAATTTTTTTCTTTTGAATTTATTTGGTTTTTTTTCGAATTTTTTTACACTGAATGTGCACGCGGGATGTTTTGAAGTAAAAATGAAAATTTATTTTTAGACGAAGGGCGGAAGAATTGCGGGGTGTCAAATTTCTTGCAAAGACGCGCAAAAGACGTCATAGCAACAGTAAGTAGTTGTATAAATGGAATGAATCATAAAAGACAAACGACATTCTCTTATTAAGAAGTCCACATTTAGTAGTTAAAAAGTTCATAAGTATTTGCAATTCATTTGAGCATTTGACCATTTTTTGTTAAAACTCATTGGTCATGATTAACGAAGAAGGGTATATGCCAGGGCATACCTTGGGTATGTCTATTTAGAGTATATTGAATTATCCCAGGGTGTAAAAAAGAACTTTATTCGACGATAAAAAACATATGAAAAACATAATTTAGTTAAATTATTTAATTTAAAAAGTGGTATGGTTTGTAAGCTGTTTTGAAAAATTTAAAATAAAAGTGTAAAAACTGGCAGAAAAAAGTTTTTTTAATTATATCTTAAACAGATAAAAACGAATAAAAAATAAAATGACACCGACGGCGGTGGCCGCCATTTACATTTTTTTTCGAAAAATACTTATTTGCTATGTATTTAACAATTTTTTTCTCAAAAAAATCAAATTTTTCTCAAAAAATATACAAATAAAATAGAATATAAACAACAACAAATGGAAACCAGACATGGCTTGTATATTTATTTAAGGAATAAAAATAGGGAAGGAGCAACAAATAAAATCAAAACTATTTAGAGGCATCGACATCAATTTACCTCTAACTTATATAATATCTGATCATTTGATAAAAGTTGAGCTAAAACTTGACTTTGAATGAATTGGTTACTTAACAGTCCATTTATTTTCTAAACAAATACACCAACTATATCTAATTTGGAATAAAACTATAATATACACGAAAAATTCATCATAAAAATGGTACGGGAGACGGGGTCCTTAGAGACAAGAGGGAACTTGGTGCCATCGGAAATTTTTTAGGAACTTGGAGCCACGAGCAATGGGAACTTGGAGCTTTCAAGAAAAAATTGGTTTGGGGTTAGATTTAGGCTTCACTTAGGCTTAGGTACACGTTTTTAGCGATTTTTATTTTTGGCTCCAAGTTCCCAACTTACGGTTCCAAGTTCCCCACTTACGGCTCCAAGTTCCCAAGAAAATCCAACCAAAAAACAAACTAAAAACGCAATAATGCAAGTAATATATCCCGCATTTAACGATAATTGCTCTTTTTCAATTTCGTGCTTTAAAATAATAAAATTCATATAAATAGATCATATTCATATAATCAAAATTAAAAAATTAAAAAAATTAAAAATCGACAGTATATCCTATAAAGTCACTGATACAATATTAATCCGAGTTTAAAATTTTTTAAACTGTTATAAATGTCAGTTTAATTGCGTAAAACACTGACAACTCTATAATAGTGACATCAGTTTTCACGCCAACTAATCCGCGTTAAGTCACCTTAAAATTTTTCCGAAAAAAGTGTGACTTGATTTAAACTAGCATTCAACTTTAAAACGATTTGGTAATCCGGAAATTGAAGAAACTTTTAAATTTCGAATTTGAAATTCAAAATTCCCAACCAGACACGATGATTAGAACCCGACCATTTGAAGGTGTTCAGTGTTAAAAATTCCCACAGAGTTATGAAGCTATAAAAATATTTTTACCAATGTGCGCTTTAAAACCCTTAAAGGTGCAGTGTATACTACAGTAATTCATGGTGTATTTTTTATGGTTTAGGCTCTATGGAGCTTAGGGAACTTGGAGCTGGAACTTGGAGCCGTAAGTGGGGGACTTTGAGCCGTAAGTTGGGAACTTGGAGTCAAACATAAAAATCGCTAAAACGTGTACCTAAGCCTAAGTGAAACCTAAATTTAAGCTTAAACCAATTTTTTCTGAAAGGCTCCAAGTTCCCATTGCTCGTGGCTCCATGTTTCCAAAAATTTTCGATGGCTCCAAGTTCCCTGCTTGTGGCTCTAAAGACCCCGTACCTTTTTTATTACTGTTTAATTAATGTATTATAGCTCACACTGAAAAGAAAGTTGTATTACACAAAAAAATAATTCCGAACGGCTAACGTGTTATTAACAAGAATACCGATTGCTTATTTAAAATGTTGTTTTTATACACTATATTTTAAAAGAAACCGTTTCTAATGATATTAATATAAATTAACAAATTTAATGCTAGGGTACCAAAAAACTTAAATTTTAGATTAGGTTCAATTATATTTATATTGAATATTTTGTAAACATTGTACTTTACCGTTATTATTAAATGACTTGTACAATAAAATTTACTGATTGATTGATCGATTGAAACTTATTAGATGAATTATGACATTTTTAAAATATCATATTCCAAAATTGATGTTTGGTGTTTGGTTTATGTTGTGTTTTAGAACAAATTTATAATTGCAAAATGTAAAATTTAAAGAAGTGAAATGTCTTATTTAGACAATTTTTTCTAATATAATATAGTGTAATATAGTAATATAATATAATGTAATGTAATATAATATAATATAGTGTATTCTGATATATCGATTGATATTAATTAAAAAAGAAATAAAAATACACCATGAACTAGTATACTGCACATTTAAACTTTTTAAAATTGCTTTTACAATTTTTAGCCCGTCTTAATTTTATCCGGAAGAGCAAAACATATATCCGCAAATCACAAATAGTACCCGCCATATGAGGATACTTTAAAATCTTATGTGGATGTTTATCTTGGGATGGTACTTAAAGGTGCGGTGCGGAGTCAAAATTTTTGTCTTCGATTTTGATAATTTTTTGTGAAAACATTACCCCTGCCCTCAATAGCCCACAAAATTTTTTTCAACAAAATATCTCCCATGGTTCAGGAGCTATAACCCCCCAAAAATGGGATTTTTTGACAATTCTGTACGTGACAGATTGCTCAATTGGTATAACGATTTACGTTACAAATTATGCACTTCAAGAAAGCGGCTAGTTTCTACTTTAATTTGATACCTTGATCGTTAGGATTGGTGCAATATTTGTCGAAATATTGCGTTTCCCGTACAAAAACCTGCAACTTTTTCGTTAAACACACTAAACGACGCCACTGATTTTGTGAAGTTTGCTCAAACTTTATTTCCTTCACTTCGTGTTTTTAGCGAAAAAATCGAGGGTTTTTTGTACGAAAAACCTTATATCTCGACAAATATTTTACCAATCTTAACTATCAAGGTAGAAAAAAAGCCGCTTTCCTTGAGTACATAATTTGTAACTTAAATTTTTATACATATTAAGCAATCTTTCACGTACCAAATTGTCAAAAAAACGCCATTTTTGTGGGGTCATATTTCCTGAACCACTGCAGATATTTTGTTGAAAAAATTTTTGTGGGCTATTTGGGGCAGGGGTAAAGCTTTTATCAAAAAATATTCAAAATAGAAGACAAAAAGTTTGACTCCGCACCGCACCATTAAACGAAAATATTATACAAACTTCGAAAAAAGAAAAATCTCGGCGTGTAAACGCTTGGAAAAATCAAATCGGGATAATTATATTAGCATCATGATGGTTATGGGTGTTTGTTATTCAGGTTGTACCGTAAATTGTAACGGGCCATCTATTTTTGTGCTTTAATTGATACAGAAATTTTTAACAAGTTAAGGTCTATTCATACTTATGACAAAACGTCCTTTGGACAAAGTCCAAAGGACAAGCCAAAACGTCCTTTGGACTTTGTCCTTTGGACGAAGTAAGAACGCTACTCAGAATTTGTCCTTTGGACAAAGTCCAAAGGACAAAATCCAAAGGGAAAAGTCCAAAGGGAAAAGTCCTTTGGACTTTGTCCTTTGGACAAAATCCAAAGGGAAAAGTCCAAAGGACAAAAGAAGTATGAATACGTTGTCCTTTGGACTTTTCCCTTTGGACTTTTCCCTTTGGCTTTTGTCCAAAGGACAAAGTCCAAAGGACTTTTGTCGTTTGGACTTTGTCCAAAGGACGTTTTGTCATAAGTATGAATAGACCTTTATATTCCATGATACAAATATTATTCGGCAAGCAACAGTTTCGTTATTTCGTTTTGTTTTTTCATTCTATTTTAATTGAGTTTTTAAAAAGAGAGTATTAAGCACTATTTTAACATTAGTATTAACGTCAAAAATTATTACAATAATTTTAACGTCAAAAATTCTTTTAAACGTTAACTTTTTAATTAAACAAGTGTTTATTATTCAATACTGTATTCAACTCCAAGTGCATGTTTTCGGGTGGTTTTGAGATAACACCGGTATATAGTCAGAATGCTTTTCAAAGGGGGGGGGGGGTCGCAAACCCTTCTAGCACCCCCCGGGGGCGTCAAATAAAAAAACGGAGGTCGGATTCGTAATCAGGACCCCCCGAAAACCCCCTAGTACGTGTTTTGGGGAAAATCGGCGAAATTTTTGCAACTGTATCGTTCCACCTTAAACGGGTGTCAACTTTTGTGCATTATAACCTTTACATTGAAAATAATATCATTTATTATCATCATCAAAAACCAAAGTATTTAAAACCGAAGTTCTAAATTAAAAATAAAACTTTATTAAATCTTTATCCACATATTATTTTTCAAAATTTAATTTTAAAAAAATTACAAACATTAAAAGTGGATATGAAAAAAACGCTAATTCGTTTACACCAACATTTTTGATGTACATAATTGCGCATACTGAGTGCATGACTTTCAAAATTTAGAAATTGCTAAATTACATTTAATCCTCGTAACACAGTGACAGAAATCTAAAGAAAACAAATCGCTCCGAATCGGTCAAAATCTGTTACTATTTGTCTGTATTTGACCATTTTTACTACAAAAGAGTTAATTTTTTCGAAGGCGGGTTTTTAACTGAAAAATAAACTAGAGCTTTATTACCAATATACAGTTCTAGTTCTATTACGCTAAAAATATTTATTTTGATTTAATTTAATACAAATCTTAATGCATTATATCTTGGAAATGAGATTAAGTTTAGGTGACAGATGAAATGGGTCATTAAATAGAAAGACATTGTAATCTGAAGATGCGAGATAATTCGGTCTTGAAATCTGGTAATGTGTAAGAAAATTCATTGCCTCAATTTCAATAACACATCTGTTGATCAAAATAGTTTATTCCTTTTCATACAATTGCACCACCTTTTATCCTTGTGAATTTTTTTTAGAAATTTCCTATTTTTTGTGCTGAGAAAAAAAGGAACACTCTCATACATGTCAAATTTCTATACTGCCCGGGCTAAACAGCATCTTTAGTATTTGACTAATATGACTTATAGGTGCCAAACTTTTTTCTTTGATTTTAATAATTTTTTGTGAAAACCTAACCCATGCCCCAATAGCCCACAAAATTTTTTTCAACAAAATATTCCCAAAATATTGCTTATCTACGGACAGAAATTAATTAAAATTTGCAGTTGAAAGTATTAGTGGAAACTTAAAGGTGCGGTACCAAGTCAAACCTTTTTCTTGGATTTTGATAATTTTTTGTGAAAACTTTACCCCTGCTCCCAATAGCCCACAAAAATTGTTTAAAAAAATATTCTTAGTGGTTCAGGAGTTATGACCCTCCAAAAACGGCACTTTTTGACTATTCGTACGTGAAAAATTGTTTAAGGAGTATAACAATTTAAATAACAAATTATGCACTCAAAGTAAGCCGCTACTTTCTACTTTAATTTGATACTTTGATTGTTAAGATTGGTGCAGTATTTGTCGAAATTAAACGTTCCTCGTTCAAAAAAGCCTCGATTTGCTAGCTAAAAACACGAAGTGAAGGAAAAAAGATTGGGCTAACTCATACCGTCGTTTGGTGTTTTTAACGAAAAAATCAGGTTTTTTTGTACAAGAAACGCAATATTTCGACAAATACTGCACGAATCTTAACGATTAAGGTATCAAATTAAAGTAGAAAGTAGCCGATTTTTTTAGTGCATAATTCGTAACTTAAATTGTTATACCCATTAAGCAAGCTGTCACGTACAGAATTGTCGAAAAACGGCATTTTTTGGGGTCATAACTCATAAACCCATATTTTGTTGAAAAAATTTTGTGGAATATTGATGGCAGGGGTAAAGTTTTCACAAAAAATATCAAAATCGAAGACAAAAAGTTTGACTCCGCACCGCACCTTTGAATTTAGAACTCTTTCAGCATTGACTACAAAAAATTTAAATAATCAGTTTGAAATAGATAAAACACCGAAACAAAGGAAATATTATTGTGATAGCTCTCGTTATAAGGATGTTTTAGAAATACGACACCCAGTAACTGTGAGTTATAAAATAAAGTTAACCTGTGGATGGTGCAACGTCTGGAACGTTTGTCAGTGTCAGTGAGGTACTAAAGCTACATGTAGATTAGAATTATAAACCTTTACTGTATATCTTATTTTTTGGTGCGAAAACATAAAAATAGAAATTGTTTCGAATACTTTCTGAAAAAACACTTATTTTAGCCTCGTATTTCTAAAGGTCACATTTTGAACAATTGCAATTTTTTATTGGGTTTTATAGCCTACTATAAACAGACATATTAAATTTTTTTAATTCACTAAACTGAGCAAATTAAAGTTACACAAATATAAACCGAGCTGACATCGATTTGCAGTATTAAATTAACTATTTAACCAAAAAAGATATAAATTGGAGCAAAAATGGTTTAATGTTAAAATTTAGTATCTTATTTTAACAATAATTATTTATCAAATCACTGAATTTGTAACAAAAATGTAAATATTTTAAGGTCCAGGGGCTTGTTTTTTGTTCTTTATTTTTTTTAGTTTTAATTAAGAACTGTTTAGTTAAAAAACAACTTTATTACTATAAATATTTAATATTACAAGTCCAAACTAAAAAAACCAATTCGTATTATTTTTCGAAAAAAAAGCGTTGCAAAAACAAACAAACGAACCAGTATTGTCATTTTCAATTACCAGTTTTTTTAAAAAACAAGGAATTTAGGTATTTATTGCAACTAAAGCAAAACTTAGGATTTTTTAGTTCATTCATTACATATATATTTAACACAATTTTTTTTAATGTTTGCTAAGGAAGTTAAATTATACGCAAAATAAAAAAAAACAGAACAATCAATAACTAAACAACTGTTAATAACCGATCCAAGATATATACTATTCTACTTTTTTTGCTAAATTACAACCAATTTATGGATCATTATCTGTTAATAAAAATGCGATGGAAATGCGAAAACTGGATCAAAATCAAAAAAGGGTTACTAAACACACTGTTTATGGTGAACCGTACGCTCTTGGCATTTCTAATAATAGAAATCAATGCGGCGTACACAGAAATAATAATAGATATATCCCACTAAATTTGACGGTTTTTTTGCTGGAACAATTGGTTTGATCTCATTTGCAGTATAAGTTTGGGCATGTTTTTGGATTAAAAAACACAAACATACACTTTTCATTTGATTTAAAACTTAAAGTAAATTTAAAAAAGGTATCAAAATTTGCAACTTACAAAAATATATGAGTTTATTACAGCATAATAAGCATTCGTCCAGCTTATTTGTTTTCATTAGTGCATTTTATAAAACCGGTGGATTGCCCCAAACCCCGAAACTTAATTTATTTTGAACCAGTAAATCAATTTAGGAAATTTGAACCAAAAAAGTGTTTATAAAATAATGTATTACGTTTTTACAAAAAACATAAAACGTGGAAGTTTTTCAGAGCAGTTTTTAAAACAAAAATTTAAGTACCGGCGTTATTAGGAGCTTTGATCGGTGCAGAAATTCTGCCTATAGCACGCGGCCTCATACACGTTTTGAATTAATATATATATATATATATATATATATATATATATATATATATATATATATATATATATATATATATATATATATATATATATATATTGTTACGGGATTTAACCCCAATAAATTGTAAGCCAAGGAGCTAAGAAGATCTTTATTCTTGGTTTGTTAGCTCCTTGGCTTACAATTGATTTATTGGGGTTAAATCCCGTAAAAATATATATATTTATTAAATCATGGAACCTCGAAAACTAGTGAAATTGTTAAACATTTTGAATTAGTTTACCCAGTATTAAAAATTCACAATGACGAATACTTAAAAAACTGAAGGACCTTTTTTAAAATATAACAGTTCAGTCTAGTTAACCTTAAAAAAATAGAAGTGAAGTGAATGAATTCTGTGCGCAACTGCGCAATAAACCCATCGCAATATTTTTTCAGTTATTTTTTAGTAGGTTTATATAAAAATAAATCAAGGTTAATATAAAAATAAATCAGGTTAAAAATAAATCAAGGTAACGAAAAATATGTCATCTTTTGTTAGAAAAGTATAAAACACTTTTGTGGTAAAAATCGTTAGCGTGGCTAAACAAAAAAAAATATTTGAAATTACTTTATAAATATACAAATATTAAAAATCGAATGTACAGTAGGATAAACTTCGCTCTAAATAATATTAGAAATGCGAAATGCTTGTATAAAAATATCAATTTTATTGTTTCTGTCGCGTCATTTATTTTACTGCTTCCAATACAAAATTTTTAGTGTTTATGGTGCGCTTATATGTAACAAAAAACTTTAAGAAAAAAATTTTTTGTTTTAGATATTTTGGCAAATAATTTTCAAGACCAAGAAAAAACTTTAGATTTGACGCAATTTACATTTTTTTATTATTTTGCTCCGTAAAAAGTTTATTTTAACTGGGTCCCATAAATAATGTTCACAATAATAATAAAAATAAATAATAATGTAATATGAAAACGGCGTGATTATTTTTAATATCTACAAAAAGCATTTGAAAAACTTTTTGAAAATTAAAATAATTTTCCAGAACGGGAATCGAACTAACCACTAACCGGGTTTTGTGGATGAGAGCCACAAATTCTAATCACTAGATCATCTTGGATTATAATATCGGTTGGGTTAATCTGCTTAGATTAACCATGGAACTTTTTAAACAAAATCTTTTTATGTTATAAATTAACATCCACTATTCTAGGTCAAAAAAATATTTACTTGATGTTAGGTTTTGCAAACGTTATATTTGATTAAAGATCAAAGATATATATTGCCTAAACAAAAATTTGACATTTTGCAAAAATAAAGTCAATTGTTTGCGAGATGTCATTATTAAAATTTTGCTGCGAAATTAAATTTTTGTATTGCATAGATTAAGGTATATTGCGTTTTTAGTGGAACAAAACAAAAAAATTAGCCAAATTTGATATATGGTTTACGCTATTAACGTGCGTCTGATTAAAAATATTAAAAATTTAAAGTGTATAAATTGTAAAAAAATAGCAATGGTTTAATTTGAAGACATGTATTTTATTTGTATTTTGTAAATTATGAATTTTCGTAAAATAACTTCCCAGACCGGGAATTGAACCCGGGCCTTGTGGGTGAGAGCCACAAATCCTAACCACTAGACCATCTGGGAGTGCGCATCAAGTGGTTTAATAATCGGTTTTCTAGAACTAATATATTTTTTCAGCTAATTTTTGTGTTTCTAACTGTTTTAGACTATCCCAATTTAGTTTTTTTTTTATAAATTTTAATATCATTTCTACTTTAAAAAATAATCATCGTAAAAAATTAATAATAATTATAAAAAGTCTTGAAATGCAAAGTTATCATCTATTCAGAATATGGCAGTAGTGGATTGGATTAATACAAAACTGAACAAAAAAAAAACAATTTCGTTCACGCCGTCAAAGCAATGTTTGCTTATGTGTCATTTCACTCTATCTTATAAATAAGTTAGATTCTTCTGGGCGCAATTATATATTTTAATTTTGGAAAAATATTCAAAATAATTGTCCCAAATTTTTGTAAAATTTTTCGCAGACCGGGAATGAACTGTTTTACACAGCTAACGGTTATTTTAAAAGAGTACAGTTTCACTTTGCTGTTTTCCCATTTAAAATCATTTTAGCTGTTCAATTTTCAATTCTTATATACAAGAATTTTTATTGTTTTATTTCGATTTTTTAATGTTTTAATTTTTATACAATTATTTGAATCATATTGAGCCTTTAAACCCTGTATTAATTTTTCATGTTTTTTATTTTTGTTGTTGCAATTTGTAATCGGTTTGCAATTGGTGATAGTATTGTTTTGTATGTTGTTACGGTTTTCGCAAGAATAAATAATTTTAACTTTAAAATGTATAAATTATAAAAAAACGGTAATGTTTTAATTTTAAGACATGTATTTAAAAAAAAGTTTATAAATATTTGTAAAAAAATTTTTCTCACAGGTAAATTCTTTGCCGAAAATCGGTTAAGTTTAACAAATTGACACACAAATGTAAGTATTAAACGGCTGTCAAATAATTATACATATCCATCTATGCCTTGGCATGTCGTGTTATAAAACAATAGGAAAAATTAAGCCTTATTTATCTGTTTGACCGTAACTCGTCATTCAAATTAAGGTTTTTTTATTTTAAAATTTATACCATTTTTATCATTCCAAAACAGTTTCGTTAAGCCCGTTTATTGCAAAAATTTTAGGAACACCTAAGGTTTTTGACAACTATTAAAAAACTATTTTTTAAAAATGTTGTTTTCTGTTTAATAAACGAATATTAGCTGAAGTGAAGTTTTGTTTTTGATATATACCTATCTGATTGTTTATTTTAAAATTTTATATTATGTTTGTCATATCAAATTTTAAAGTCTATGAAAGGATTTTTAATAAATTTTAAGTAAAAAATATTGTCAAACTAAAGTTTTATGAATATGAATTTTGTCATTCGAAATGGTTTACTTAAATTATTACATGATAATCTAGCTTCATGTCAACTATGTTAAATATTTAAGCCCATTGCCGGACAACAAATATATTTTTTTATTTTAAAGGTTTATTGAAAATAATAATACCGTACAAATATTAGCGGACAACAAATATTACGTTTAAAATATTAGGCTAAGATAATTAGGCTCATCATATTTATTATGCATTTAAAAAAACAAACTATCGATAATGTGCAGCTTAAAATTTCATTTTGAACTGATTTTGAAATTTCGAAATTTAGGATCTGTATAATCGAAGTATTTTGTAAATTAAAAATATTAAATTTAATTAACAGGTTCGCTTAAGTAAAAACAAACTTGTCATTCCTGGGTAAAAATGCATGTATATGTCAGAAAATTAGTCACGCTGCAGTGTAATCCCAGATGGTCTCGTGGTTAGGATTTGTGGCTCTCACCCACAAGGCCCGGGTTCAATTCCCGGTCTGGGAAATTTTTACTTATAGTAATTTTTTCTTTTTATTATACTTGTTTAGAAATTAAAAGAATTACCTGCACCTTTTAGAACTTAATTATTTATGAGACACAATCAAGTATGGAACTTTTTTTATAGGCGTTAACTATAAATAAAACGTTAAGGGCTTATTTCATTTTCTACTGATTCATCGATATTTTATTAGGTTTCATTGTAGAATAAACCGTAAAAAATTAAAATTTTTTGGAAAATTTAAGTGATGGCGCAAACGGAAGGTTTTACTTATACGAATTTCATATTATTGTGCAGGCAATATAAGCCTTTGAGTTTGTCATAATTATAACGTTTGTGATTCTAAGTGTCATAACTTAATCTTTATAAAATCTATAATAATTTAATTTTTTGCCAACTTAAACACTTTTTGTGCGTCATTAATTAAAAGAAAATTAACATATTAACAAAAAAGTTTTGGTTTATTAAACAGGTTTTTGAATGAAGACAGGGCTCAAAGCATACATGGGCAAGTTGGTCCGGAGTGGGAGAGGGGGTTAAACCCCAAATTAGGGGGGGGGGGTTTAAAATCCGAGAAACGCAAAATACCCATATCGTTTTTTTTTCTGGAGGGCATTTTACCCATTAATTTTTCGATTTTGAAGGAAAAATAGGTAAAAAACGCTAATTTTAGGTCAAAAAGCCCTTTTTATAGCATTTTTGAGCTTTTTATTGCTTAAAACATTCATTTTGACCTCAAAAATTAAGTTTGGGGGCAATTAGAAGTCATTTTAAAGACGTTTTTTTCTTCATTTTTCCAAAATTGGGGGGTGGTTAACTTTTTCTCCCCCCCACTTCTGAGTGGGGGGTTAACCCCCCCCCCCCCAACCCTCCCCCCGTGCCCATGTATGGCTCAAAGTGAAGTTTATATCAGCTGAAGCACTTTTAATAATCCAAATATACGAATTAAATTTTCGTCGTTACTGCGGCAGCATAAGCCACAATTCGTATAAATTATTTACGACTGTGACTCAATTTAAATTTCAAAGAATAACTTCATGAAGAATTAATTACAGAATAAGTCACAGTCATGTGTATTTTAAAATGCAGTGGCTCATTTTGCTGTAGCCACAACGATTTCATTTTATTAAAAACCAATAAACTGCATTTTCTAAACATGTTTTTGTTTAAAACAGAAGGTTTACGGCCGATTATTTGACACTTGACATCGTTTTTATCGATAAAATGATGTTAGTATAAATGATAGCTCATTATTGCTTCTTAAGTTTGTTTCATACTTCGTTCAAACTGTCCACAGGACAAAACCAAAAGCTTTCATTTTTGTGATTTAAAGGCATTATTTTGAATTTTTTTTCGATATTAAAATTTTTTTGAATTTTTCTTTCATTTTTCATTTCAATTAGAAAACGTCTTTGGATCCCAATTATGAATTTTTTGGTTTTTGTTCTTTGGATACACTTGAGATGAAGTATTTCCTGGGCTTTATACATGAAGTAACCTAAAAAATTTTTAATGAACACAGATAACCAGCGAACAACTTCGTATTCTATGAACAATCACGACGGTTAATTCAAAGTACACAAAGGTCTCGAGAAGCATTAAATGTAATTGGTATATGACGTTGGTGAATTAAAAAAATGAGCATAAAAAGTTTTGAAAACTAACTCTATTTGACTCTTTTTTTAAAATTTTTCTAAAACAAGCGATTGTCTATATTTTTTACTCGCATTTTTTTAGTTAACTACCGTTATATACGAATTATTTCCGTTTCTTCCCGAGACCTTTGTGTACATTGAATTAATCGTCGTGATTGTTCATTGTTTAATTCCTTAAAATAGGATTAAAGGATTTAAAGCATTCCTTAAAGGATTTACATAAATTAACCTAACAAATTTTTGTAGACACAGAAAACCAGCCAGCAACTTCGTATTCCTTTGTTTAATTCCTTAAAATAGGATTAAAGGATTTAAAGCATTTCTTAAAAGATTTATTTGTATACATTTTTCTTTAAAAATTGTTAAGATGTTTCTAAAATTTACAACCAAATTTTTACAACTTCTTGAGATCATTTACAGGAAATATTTTCATACGATAAAGTTTTACGCAGGAAATACCTCTGCGAGATTTATTTTAAAAATGAATGTTTCGGTAGTAAAAATTGTGGCATTTAAGCCTGAAACGACGACACCACAATAAGTGACAACTTGGGAAGCAATAAAAAAAGAATTCCCGAATATTTAACGATGACATTTGACTGGGGTTAAACAAATAATAAAAGCGCATAATACTTTATAAATTTAAACATCCCATCGCAAGTATTATTAAAGCATGAATCGAATTTCGTCTTTTTGACCGACACCTGACACAATTTTTAGTTTTCTAACAAAATCTCCTGCTAAAATTTTACACAAGTCACATATTTAAACAGTAATTTGGCAATTTTATTTCATCGTAAAAATCATTTGTAAAGCACAAATATGTCACAATTTATGCGTGCTGTTTTGGTTAATTTTTAGATTTCAAAAAAACACCGCATTTCAAAATTATTAAACAACATAATTTACACATGATTATATATATATTGTAAAATGAAGGAAATCAAATTAGATGTACTTTAAAATTAAAAGGGTGACACGTGTGGTTTGGCCATTTTTTGAAAAGTCAATTATTCAGAACGAATTCACGTTCGAAATTTACATCCAATTTATGCCGTTAACAAACCAAATTTTCAATAGAAAAGTTTCATCCTTCTTTAGTTAGAAATTCGTCCGAAGGTTCCAGGATAAGAATAGAAAATAACCTTTTATGTCACACCTCATACAAAATGAACTTGTTTTTGAATTCAATAGATTTTTATACCATTCAACCATTACCTCAGTTAAATTTGTAGTTTCAATTAAAAGACATATATTTTGGAGTTTTTTTGCTTTGGAAAAACCTAAAAACAAAAGTAAAAACATCTTTTTGCTAAACAAAGTCTAAACAAGATAAAAACATGTTTTAAATAAATTTACGTTGTGTTTCTTAAAATAGAATTCGAATTTAAAATTCAATTTTTTTTAATTACGGAGCTTATTCTGTATTCAGATAATGAATAAAATGACGCCTTTTCAGACGAATGCACTAAGAAATAAATTAATTTCCCCACAATCGCGAAAAACGATGTACAAAAATCCGCCACTTTGTGATGCTATGGTATCTTAAATGAAATCTTCAGTTTTACTATTTTGTTTGATTGGTGTTTTAACACAGAGCACCTTTTTCAAATTGAGTTATTTTTTTAAAACGCCTAATTCAAATTTAAGTTTAACCCTTTTGGATTTTTTTTTCAAAAACCGGCTCACTTCCGCGGAAGGCGTTTCGCGCCAGTGCTGCACTGAGTTAAATTCCCACCGGGATAGGGCGGGAGCGGAATTTAACACAGTGCAGCACTGGCGCGGAATACCTTTCGCGGATAAGCAACGGAATTAATCCCAAAGGGTTAAAAGTTCAGTCCTCTAAACTAAATTATAGCGTTTAGTCGCATTTCACCGGTGAAACAGATTGTATTGTTTTAATTTTCTTAAATATTGTTGTTTAAAAAAACACATACTACTAAATACCAGTTTTTTACCCGAAACCAAATTGTGTTTACAATACAAACAACAAACAAAAACATAAAGAGGGTTTGGGTTCTTAACCAAATTTAAAAAACTGCACCTTTAATAATTTTTTCTCCTTTAAAGGTGCGGTGCGGACTCAAACTTTTTGTCTTCGATTTTAATAATTTTCTGTGAAAACCTTACCCCTGCCCCCAATAGCTCATATTTTTTTCAATAAAATCTGCAGTGGTTCAGGAGTTATGATCCCCCAAAATTGGCATTTTTCGACAATTCTGTTTCCAAATTGCTCAAAGGGTATTAAATTTACGTTACAAATTATGCAGTCAAAGAAAGTGGCTGCTTTCTACTCTAATTTGATACTTTGATCTTAAAGATTGGTGCAGTATTTGTCAAAATATTGTGTTTCCCGTACAAACCCGCGATTTTTTCCTTAAAAACACCAAACGACGACAGTGATTTTGTGAAGTTGGCCCAACTTTTTTTTCTCCACTTCGTGTTTTTAGCGAAAAAATTGAGTGTTTTTTTGTACGAGAAAAGCCGTCATTTGATGTTTTTAAAAAAAATCGCGGGTTTTTTGTACGGGAAACGTAATATCTTGACAAATACTGAACCAATCTTAACGATCAAGGTATCAAATTAGAGTAGAAAGTAGCTTCTTTCTTTGAGTGCATAATTTGTAACGTAAATCGTTATACCCATTGAGAAATCTTCCACGTACAGAATTGTCGAAAAACGCCATTTTGGGGGTCATTACTCCTGAACCACTGGAGATAGTTTGTTGAAGAAATTTTGTGGGCTATTGGGGCAGGGGTAAGGTTTTCACAAAAAATTATCAAAATCGAACACTAAAAGTTTGACTCCGCATCGTACCTTTGAGCGAAAATCTATTTAATTAGCTGTTTTAATCCGGTTCACTTTAAACCATGGTTTGACAGCGCTGTGATTAAAAAAACACGACCTTCTGTGATAACTAAAAGAAGATAAAATCTTCAATGTAATATTTATTAACTAATTTATTTATTTATCAATCGCGAACAGACAGCACAACTATAAAACTTTAACAAATGTTTTGAAATAATTTGATCCATGTGTTATTAAAAATCAAGCAATACATCATTTTTAATATTAACAATTAATTTATATATTTTATAATAAACACATAACAATTGTTTTTACAAAAAATGATGTAGATATTGAATAAATTTTTATTTTGATGATCTCGCGGCCGTTAAGTACCCTCCTGGCCAATAGATACACGTTTTTTTTTGGTTAGCCGGTGGTCTGTTCGGCTGGTGGCCTACGTATGGTTGGACAGTGGCGTGGTTAACCGGTGGCCAGGTTGGTCCATGGTTTGTTTGTTTGGTTTGCCGGTGAACGGGTTGGGCCAGTGGCCTGGCAGGATGGTTAAAACTCATTCGTTTGAACGGAAGTTGTTTAGTGTTAAAGATTTCAAGAAAATATAACGCTATAAAATCACTTTCAGCCAATGAGCGCTGAGCTATAAAATCACTTTCAGCCAATGAGCGCTGAGCTATAAAATCACTTTCAGCCAATGAGCGCTGAGCTATAAAATCACTTTCAGCCAATGAGCGTTTTGAAAAAAAATTAATCTCAAATGTAGGGTAACTGACTTAATTTCGGCCACCTTTTTATATTTTTTTGGATAAGTTTTTTCTGGTTTTTGCAATCGACCCAAAATTTGGTCTAAAAATCAACGGATAGGTATTTTTGTTATTCCAGTGCAAAATTTTGAAATTTCTGTTACACTTAAAGATCAGTGGAGCTTTAAATTTCTTTTTTTATAGTGGCCGAAATTTTAGGCGCGAGCCATTAACTTCGGACACCTAGAAAAAATTGGCTATAACTATTGCCAAACTGAACAATAAAATTTTTTAAAGGTTGCAAATTTATCCTTAGGTATTGTTCTTGGTACATATAACTTAATTTTTCCCGTTTGCGAACTTAATTAGTTATTAGCAAGACTTTAAATAATTATGTCAAAACCTTAAAAAAACAAATTTTAATAACCTGTTTTTTGTTGAATTTTTATTTTTAACTTAAAAAACGTCAAAAAAAAAAGTCAAACGAGCAAAAAAAATTCATTATAAATACGGTAGTACGATGATATTTAAAAACAGTAAAAAAACAGCAGGTTCTTTCACTTAAATTTTAAGGTGGCCGAAATTAACGGAATCTTAAAATGCTCAGTTAGTTAAACGCGTTGCAAAGTGACTTTGAAGAAAATATCAAAACATGAAAATTAACAACTCTGAGCTTTAAATAGAAGATATTTTAAGGTTATATACTGCTTCGTTCTAAATTTGATACAGTCTAAACAAAAAGCAAAAATTAAAAAAATCACAAAAATTTCACTTTTTGTATGGAAATGTTGATAATGCAGAATAACAAATATAAAGAACTTTTGCAAAGCAGGGTTGAGAATTCCTGAGAGGGTTAAGAATTCTTGAAATGGGCGTATCTTTCGCATATCTCGGCAAAAAATGAATATTAGCTGACAGCAAAACATAATTTAAGCGTGTATCATCAGGCAGAGGCACGGAACGTTCTTCCTAAGTACAGAAGGAATTTTATTACCCTAATTTAGTCGGAGGATACCTAATCCCTTCAAAAAATCCCTTAATATATACAATAGTAATTTATGTTTAAAACAGATTTTCGAACAGGATTGTTTATTTGAAAAATTGGGTTTAAAAGAGTTAAGTGTTGAAACGGAAACTCAAAAGGGTTTTTTAAGTGTGGGAAGATTGATGGTTGGTGCTAATACACAAGTGCACTCACAGACCTCTTAGCCACCCACCCACAGACACAAGGAGAAGCCTTCGACGCTTTGTACAAGAACAACAATCGGTGTCAGTTCGATCATTATTTTGCTAAAAAAGATTATTGAATTTTCTTTTTTCTTGCGCGTTCACCTTCTAAAAATCTATTTTTAAAAAAATAACAGCATTATTTCACAAAAAAATATTGAGAAATTCATTAAAAAAAATGTTGATGTAAAAAAGTTTTATTACATTAAAAAGTTAATATTCGCTTGATAAACCCGTTCCCGTGATGGCCTTTTCCCCCGTTATAACTATTAAACCTTCGTTAAAGGTGAAACCTTAGTCTTACAGTGTTGGTATTTTCGTATGATCAACGTCGTGCGTAAACCTATCCGTGGTGAACTCTACGTATGATCTAGGTCATACCTAGGTCATACATAATTTTTTGTGCGTGATTAGTGTCCAGTGAGCGAGCAAATTAAAATGGTTAAAGGAGCACTGTCACAAATCAAAATCCTATATCGCCCAACCCGGACTGCTTCTTTAATACTGAACCAATCGAACTGAATTTTAAAAATGTTGTAGCCTTGTAGTAGAGCACTCCAAATCCCGAATTTGAGTTAGGTAGGTTTGGTATTAAAGGAGCAGTCCGTTTCGGGCGATATAGGAATTTGATTTGTGACAATGCTCCTTTAAGGCTGTACGATAGCAATATGCAAATTTTTGCAAAATAAAATACCGCACGTAATACATTCCATCCGTGAATAAAATCCGAATATTGCTACTGTACAGCTCTAACTAATTCAGATTGCTCGCTCACTGACCACGCACAAAAATTATGTATGACCTAAGTACGACTTAAGTCATACGAAGGTTTTACGGTTGTAACTGAGGACAAGGCAATCACGGTAACGGGTTAATTTTCTCTGATTTCTTTGGATTTAAGATTTGAGCAAGGGATTAGGCCAGGTTTGTCTTTTTCGTAAAATCCTTGTCACGACTGTCTTATTTTATCCATTTTATTATGTCTTTATTGATTTATTTTTGTTTAATGGTCTAAAATAAGACACGGAATTTTTTGAGTTTATAATCGTGTAATTTATGAAAACTAGTAAATAATTATTTTTATATTTTTTAAAAGAAAGACCCAAACATATAGTGAAAACAGATAATATAGAAAACTATTAAATAGGTACAAAAAACAACAAAAAGAATGCAAAATTAAAAAAAAAGTTTATAAGTAACCAAGATTAAAAAATTATGTTTTTAAGTTAAACTAAATTTTTTTAGTTAAATTAACAGTACATTATAAAACATTACTACAGATAAATTTAAAAATATCATTTATTTTTAGCGACTCCAAATTTTTGGGAAAATGTTTTATGCACATATTAATTTTTCACTGTTAAGGATTAAACCACCTTTTAAACATGGGGTTTTGGCTACTTTAGTTACCTAGTGCAGAGTTTCATCATAATCGCTTCATTACCGCCAAATTAATTTATTAAAGAAAACCGCCTTTTAATGGATTGTATTATTTAGTAAAGTATAAATATGAACCGACAAAAACATATACAAACAATAGTAGCATAAATTTTGAACGTCTATTTGTCATCTAAGCAATTAAAAGACTATACTTATCATTTGCAAACAAACTTTTAGATATTTTGTTTTAATATTTTTAAACTACAAAAATAAAATATTACCCAATATGATAAAAACAAAAAAAACTTCAAGTATTTTATATCTAAAAAAAGGAAGAACGAATCGACTGGGGTCTAAACTATAAAAATTAATGAAGTTTTATTGACATACTTTATTTTTCAGTGAATTCTTAGTCATTTGAACGAAAAAAAGAAAAGCATAAAAAAATAATTATAAAACAAAATACGTAGAAAATCATCAACGTGAACACTTGCCTATACTTATGAGGTAAAAGCAGGCAGAAAACCTCTTTAAATTACGGCATATCGGTGAAGGTTTTTCTTATAGGCATTAGTTTACAAACAGAATGAACAAAAAGCGGTATATTGGGTGTCCCTCCGGTTATAGTAGGCGTGGGGGTTTCACGCGCGACACAAAATCCACCGGTTTGTTTGGCAAATTCTTCTTTTTGAATAAACCGTTTTGTTGACACTTTGGAATCCGCGCATCGGTCGCGGTTAGAAAATTCAGCGTCAACTGCCCACTGGACCCTGTATTTTTTACATCACATTACACTGGAAGCAAGAGAGTGAAATAAGACAATAATAGATCCCACTGGGGGAATCGCAAATTAAAACTTCATTAAGCACACGGTTCGCGCAATACGCAATATGGTTAATTTATAAAGGAAAATTTTAGATAATTTTAAGTGTAAATGCAAATGATATTCACAAATTGTGTTTGTGAATTTTTTTTGTTTTATAACAAATCGTTTCGTTATGAAAACAAAAAAAGTGATGGCTCTTCTTAACTTTTATATTGGATTTTTTTTTGATTTTACGCATTGCGTATTAAAGCTTCAATAGATAAAATTAATTTCATTAACATGAACCACAGACTATAAAATAGAATAATTTTCGACGCGATATGGCTGTTTAAAAAAGAAATTATGACAATCTAACAAAATCAAAAGAAGTCCGTTCGCAACTATGGATTTTACTTTTCGTTGGCAGCCAGATTTTGTTTACAATCGTTCTTTTTCATCTTTAAAATTTTTTTAAATAAGATAAAAGCATTAGTTTGCAAAATTTTTGAATTACGCTAAATACTAATTATGGGTACTTTTGTTTACAGCGTTGTTTTGAAAAGTAAAAAAAACAGCAAAAACATGGTTATTACGTCAAGAACGTAGTTTCAGTAAACAAGTTTTTTATAAAGCGAATCTCCATAAGCGCATAATTAACACTCGGTTGAAATTTTCGGTGTTAAATTGAGGCGACTGGAAACTTCCTACCTTAGGTCACCTTTTCGGCTTTTGGGTGGATAATTTGTATAGTCGCATTGTTAAAAACTGTTATGTAAGTGAAAGAGTGCGGATTTCTAAAGTGTTTTTGAAAAGTGTGAGCACGCTCTCCTGCTTTCTGAAGCTTCTTAGACCCTGCGTAAAAATATAAGCGTGTCGAGCACAATCACAATAATGTTTGCGAAAAAATATACTTAAAACTATTTAAATGTGTTAATGCAATTCTTAGAGGCTCGTGGCACATTTTACAAATGGCTTTTGTGTGAGAATTCTAAATGAATTCGAAATAAAATTAAGGGGCCAAAAGGTTTTTAGGATAAACGGATTTTATAGAATGTATGCTATTTTATGTTTTACAAATTGGTTTGGGGTTGATGGAGCCAAGGGAACTTGGAACCGCAAATAAAAATCGCTAAAACGTATACCTAAGCCTAAGCAAAGCCTAAAAAAAGGTTCAAAAAATTTCCAACGGCTCCAAGTTCCCTAATTGCGGCTCTAAAAACTCCGTACCTACAAATCCTTGTTTTACAAATGTTAACAAACAATTTATTTATATACTAATGAACTGCAAACGTATTTACAAAAATTAAAACATCTAAATTATTATCGCAAACTTTAATAATGCAGTGATAAAAACATTTAGTTTTTTTGGAAAATTAAAAAAACGCGAATTTTTTAAGCAACGGCCATAAAGACAAGTTTTTTTTGGATAAATATTTGTCGTTTTTTTAAAAAAAAAGTTATGATTTTTGGATACAATAAGTAAAAATAAACACGTTAAGTTTTCTGAGTAATGCTTAATTTTTATCGACTTCTAAACCGAGCGGTCTTTTGGAGGATTTTGCCTTTTAGGCCGTTGAAACCAAGAGCACTCAGAGCTGGAACTGGGAGCGGAAAATGGAGAACTTTTTAGAGCCGATAGTGCAAAAAGTATCTTGAAATTAGGGATTTAAGTTGGTTGGAGCCGAAGGAACTTGGAGCAGAACAATTTTAAAGCCAATTTGGACATCCCGGTTAAAACTAACGCGTGTTTTAAGCAAGCCTAAGCATAAACCTTAAAATTAAACTATAAACAAATAACTTTAAATCGCTCAAAATTTACTGGGTTATAAATTCCTTCGGCTTAATCGACCCTGAACCATTCTAAGACAAGGCTAAAACTAGCCACTAACCTATTTTCGAGACTCTAAGCTGTCAAAATTTCTGAGTGCTCTATGTTCCCTGCTAACGCCCCTAAAATTTCCAAACCCTTTTAGGGCGAGGGTAAAGACCACCATTAGCACAAGAAAATTATCAGATCCGAGTTATCTTGACATGTCTTTATTTAAAAGGTATTTATTGTTTTTGCTTTGTTCTAAAGCTACAATTTCACCTTGACTCTAAGTAAAAAAAGTATATTAAAAACAAAAACGAGAACAATCTTTTTCTAATACTACTGCGCCAAAAGGAAATAATTTTAACAAGAGAAAAACACTGAAAATCAGCTGAAAAAATTAATTAATATGTCCATTTTTTGGTTTATTCATGCCACCGAAAACCGTCTTTAAAAAACTGAATACAGAAGATTTTCGTCGCCGTAATTTTTTATACTGTAATTTATTTCTAGCAAATTTGGTTTGGTTTTTGATTTGGTTTTGGGATTTCAAATGAGTATTTTTAAGAATAAGTGTTCTAAATAGCATGAAAAATCTTTTATGGGAAAAATCGGAATTTTATGAAAATTTAAAAAAAAAAGACACACAGAACTGTAATAGATGGATAAATATACCGTGAATGCACGCAATTTTAAATTTCTACAGCAAATATAAAAATATCCGGCTTAGTAATAGCTGCGATGAAGAAAATAAAAACGAAAATTGTGTAAGAAAGAATACAAAATTCATTCTCACTTTTAGCTAGGAAAATTAACCGCAAGAATTAAAGTACATATAAATTAAAGGCAAGATTTATTTAACATCTGACAAATCTTTTAGGTGATGTGCACAATGTTTCTCTAAATTTTGAACAATTTTTTTTTGGCGTATGAAGTTTTTGTTGTTATACAATAAGGATTTTTGTGCCAAAAACTGTTACAAACAGGAAAATTCTTGTTAAAAATTTAACGTGTGTAAGTGCAACATCTTATGTGGGCGGATAATTTTTGCTTGCAAGAAAAAGAAAAACAATTTAAATAAACTGGGCGTTTAAAAACTATACGCAATGCATCAGTCGCAAATACTTTTTGCTCTTTTAAAATTGCTTTTTGTCTTTTTTTTTGGTTTTTTAGAAAAACTATAAAAAGTTTGGAATAAAATAATATCTCCTGAACTATTGGTATTTTGTTTTAAAGTAACTTTAATTTTAAAAACCGTTTTGATATTTTTTTAAAAAAGCAATTTTTAAAATAATGTAATAATGATTTTGGTTGGATTCCGAAATGTTTAATTTGAAAGTCAAATGAGAGGGTATTTTTTATATTCACTAAAGTAGGCTGAAAGTTTGATATAAGCAAAAAAATTTGTTTGGCCAAGTGATGTCATCGTATTTTTTGAAATTATAATAATAATTTTTGTGCTTGTGGTTCATAGACAAAAAAACATATATAAAACAACAAAAGTTTAGTTAAGCTTCTTCTTAAAACTTGATTTGTTTTTCGAAATCCTTAACGATCGGGTTCGTTTTAAAGATTCCACAAACCGAGACGACCTAAAACAAAAATATTTGATTTTAATAACAAAAACTTATTATTAGTCATAATTTGTATTAGCAGTGAAAAAGATTTGTCGATTCAGTTTTTTTTTTAATAATAGAACGTTTTACAGCCAAGAAAAAACAATGTTTGCGATTTACATTTGTTTTTTTAAGCATTAAAAATGACTTATCAAATTACTATTTTTTTACCATTTTACTTAATTGGTTTTTATAAAATAATTTCTTTATTCTTTTCTAAATTTAAGGAAATTAATTTTTTTCTTAAAATCTAAAAACAAAATTAAAAGATCAATGTCACAAATCATATTCCTATAACGCCCGGATCATACAACTCTTTTGTTACTGAACTGATTAAATTAATTATTGTTGTAGCATTGATCAGGAGAACCCAAAATATTAAATTTGACGTAGGTAGGTTTTGTATTGAAGAAGTAGTTCATTTGAGGTGTTATAAGAGTTTGAGTTAAACAAATAAATAAATCATTAATTGTATTTGCTTAAACCAGGACAACACAAAAGCATTTTTATCATTCTGCACTTTAATAAGCACTTGCACTTGCTTTTTTATTTGGAACAGTGCTCCTTTAAACCAAAAAATATTATTTATAATTCAAATATTTTATATTTTTAGTTAAACCATGTTGATTTACATTCAATTTTTAAAATAAATAAAAAAATCTTGTTGTTCAAAATATAAAAAATATTTAATAATAATTTGTAATAATAATAATACCTAGTAAAAATTTATAAACGCACTAAAAATAATTTAATTTGACCAAAAGACATTTCAGACAAAAAAAGGTTTTTCTGATACCAAACTGTGCGCCGGTATAGCTCAGTCGGTAGAGCGTCAGGCTTTTAACCTGAATGTCACGGGTTCTAGCCCCGTTATCGGCTAACAAAATTTTTTTAAATTAAATTTTTTGATTTAAAAAAAACTTGTCAATTTATAATAAACATATGGTTATTTAAATTTTCATCACTTTTATGGGATTTTTTTAAATTCCGATGTGTGCGTTTGTTATCATTTGTATTCGCCACGTGTCATTCAATGTTTTCACTAAAAAAACATATTTTTTGATTTAATCAAACTGACCGATCAAAAAAGTTAAACTGATAGAATCATAGACAAAAATGTATTTTTTGATTTAATTAATTAAAAAAATAATTAATTAATTAAAATCAATTAAAAAATACATATTTTTTGATTTAATTAAACTGACCGATCAAAAAAGTTAAACTGATAGAAGGATAGACAAAAATGTATTTTTTGATTTAATTAATTAAAAAAGAAAATTAATTAATTAAAATCGATTAAAAATACATATTTTTTGATTTAATTAAACTGACCGATCAAAAAAGTTAAACTGATAGAAGGATAGACAAAAACGTTTATTCACAAAAAATTGTGTCCGCATATTAGTATTTTTTATATTACAACCGATATATCGCATTACTCTTAATTATTTTGTGCTATAGCGGGAAATGCTGCGCTATCAAAATTTTTTTTTTGGTTTAAATCTGTCCGGAAATCTTGTGCAAGCCGAGCCGTGTCGAAATCTCGTACAAGTCGGATTAGACCGGGCTGTCCGAATCTCGGACCCACTTACAATTCTGTCTTTTGCACATGTTTTTCATCAAGTGACCGAATACAATTAATGGCATCTCTCCCTATTTATTAAAAAAATCTTACTTATTAATTGGTCCTTTTAAGCTTTGTAGTATGTGGTCCCATACTACCTTTGTGTTTTTATTTTCCGAAGCACAAATGTCGAAAAAGGCCACACCATTCTTTTTAGCTATCTTCGAAGCTTCTAAAACATAAAATTGTTTTTAAAAAAATTAAAATGTGAATATAATATTATTATGCCTTTACAAATAAACCGCTAGAGTGCTACGGAACTAGAGCTCTGGAATGTCTGAAATTGAAGAACTTCCCACTTAGTATAGTGAATTGTATTTTTTAATTGAATACTATATAGTTACATAGTTTTTGTTTAATTTATATGGCATGTAGTATGGTAATATATTGTTTATTTTTTTTATATTACGCGTATATATGTATTAAAAAAATACAGATCGATCTTTTTGGTTTCATAAACTAGCGCACTACTGTTGCATTTGAAATCAATTAAAATAAATTTTCTACGGTACACATTATTAATTTTGCCATTATTATTGTACTTTTTTACCGGAAATCCTTTCCTCGCATCTAATGTTGAAATGTGGACGGTTGGAAATCAGCATCGAGGGGGTGACAGACTCTTTGCTTTTTTCGTAATTTAGGCATTTGACGGCGTTTTTAAAGGAGGAGTCGTCAGAGGCGTCGAAGATAAAAATGACAAAGTTGCAGCCCAATGTACCCCATAAATCGTTCTGCAATAAGTATTTTTAAAATTTTGAATTACGGCGTTAATTCACTCCACCAAAGTCACATAGGAATAATTAGCATACAACAGGATTAAATTTGCAATAAATCTTTTGCAATTTTGAGTTTAGTACAATCATGGTACACTTGCTATATGTACGATGATCGTTTTTTTTTTGATAAAAACCATTTAACTTAAATTCCAAAGAATGTATTGCAAGTTTAATCCTGTTGTATGCAAATTAATGCTTCTATGACTTTGGTCGATTCTAATGTACGGTTTCAAAAAGAATTTACATATGATTTTGGTTAAACAAAAAAAAAACAGAAAAAAAGCTAATGCAAACACACTATAGATTTTAAACTAATGTTATTTATTACACTTTTTTTGGATGGTACTTTTATTTAAAGTGTCTGATTTAAACCATAATATTGCGTGTAAAAATAAAAAATGTAATATAGCGACAAAAGTAAATATAGCCGGGTTTCTATGAATATAATTTTAGTTTAACCACAAACTAGAAGATTTCATCGATTTGAACTTTAAATTCAGTTAAATAAAAATAATGGCTTAACTTAAATTTTTTAATATTACAATAAATAAACAATTACTATGCGTTCAGTAGTTTTTTGTTTAATCCCCAGCAAGGAATGCAAATTTGTTCGAGATAAAAACATATACTGATTAAATAGTCACTTTTGTTATGCTAACAAGTAAAATTACAAAGGGCTAAGATTTACGTTTAAAATTAGTGAGAGTATGTTGTCATATCACTTAGCGATTATTCTTGGCGCCCACGGTCATCAACAATAACTTTTTTCCTGGTTTTCAAAATGCATGCACGGATATGAGAAAACATGTCCGTGGGCGGCTATATAGATAAAATCTAAGCTATTTGTTTACAGATCCAGCGCAGTCTTTTTTATTAAAAATTAGGTTCATTAAGAGCTATTTTATACATGTATGCCAAAGTTAGAAAGAAGTAATATTTTTCCTTGATGTGCAAAGGTAACCGATTGGAATTTGCAAATTGGAACTCTTTTTGCTATTAACCGGACGTAAGATTTTAAAGATTGAACTTAACTAAACTTGGATGACAAATTTCTAAGTGTTTCAGAAAAAAATTATTTTTTTTAATTTTAAAAAATAAAATTTTTAAAACACGTAAAAATAATCAATCGGGTGTTTATTTTACTTATGCAATATATCGTAACTTTTTTTAATAATTGAAACATATTGTTTGCTAACCAGTTTATTATCAATTTCTACGAAAGAAATATCCATGTCAGAGCCAAATATATTAGAATATTCCTCAAGTCGATCGATCAAAGTGGTTTTACCACTGTTTTTTGCCCCGACTAACATCACACTGTGTTTTCCTATAAAATTAAAAATAAACAATTGTAATTTAAGAAGTTTAGAGCAATTTCAGTAAAATATAATAACTGCTAATTTATCATTAAACTGATAATTACAAAATAACCTCAGTTATTATGATAAAAATATCGATGGAGTTAGACTTTTTACAGTTTTGTATATAGTTCAAAAGAAATAAAATAAGGGCTCTGGCTTTTTTTGGTTTGGTTTTTTGGGGGGTAAGGAAAAAAAAAGGGCCCCGGTAAGGATTTTTTAGGGAAACTGCCGGTCCCTTTTTGCCGGAGAACCGACAAAGAAGTTTATTTTGAAATTTTTTGTTATTTAAACGGTTGTGTAAAAAATTATGATTAAAGAAATCTTTTGGGATTGCATTGGAAACTATTTTAAGAAAGAATAATAATTTGCTTGAGAAATCATGTTTTGGCAGAAATCATAAACCGTTAATTTTTTTTATACCAACATTTTAATCAATTAATAGATCATCGTGAGATCTAAAAACTAAAACAATAGAGCATTGGTTACGTGAAAATCTTGCTTCAAAAAACAAACGATGATCCAAGACTTTTCATAGTTTATATTTTTGATTCCCACTTTTTCTCAAACAGACATTTATTAATCGTATTATCTTCAAAGTTCTAAACAAAACATTGTTTTCATATAGGGTAACTAACATAAATTCGGCCAGGCCTCAAATTCGGGCACCGGTTGTTATTTTCGCCATGCGCAAAGTTATGAAATGCACTGCGTAGGATTGGATAGATCGTTTCGTCATCAATCCAGTCATGGCAGTTCATTTTCATAACTGAAAATAACAGCCAGTAGCCGAAATTAAGTCAGTTGCCCTACCTGTCTCGATATGATCCGTGAAGCCTTCTTGCAGAATGTCCATATTTGGCATTTGTAGAGCTGGCAGAATATCGGATGCCCCTAGTGAGCTCGTGCGTCTCCTCATGCGCCTGGAGCCTTTCCCAGTATTATCGATTGCTTTGCCATCAATTTGCATATCGCACAGCTTATCAGAAATACCCGACATCTAAAAAAATACATATTTAACAATGTAAGAAGTAAAATCTAACTTGTTGTATAGCTTGATTATCTGTAATTATACAAATATTTAAATAACAAAATTGAAAAAAAAGTTTTATAAACAAATAAAAATAGAAAATTTTAGTATCACACACTCGTGTCGCTTTTTAAAATAAAATTTTAAATTTTATTGTGTTTGTTTATTTCTAAACAAAGCTATTAAATAGTGAAAATTTTAAATCCCTGCACCGGTTCACACTGCTGCGATAGGTGACAGGCAATAAGCGGTATGTGATTACCAGTTCACACTTCCGCGATAATCGATGTTAATTTGCGAGTTGCGATAGGAGATAAGCAATATAGTGGTTGGAAGAAAGTTCCAATTTTATCGCAATTTCGTGCTAAACGAAAGCGCAAAACGCATGTAGTTTCACCGTATAACGCATCTTTTTTTTTACAAAATGAAATGAATTAGTTATAAGTTGAATTAAAAATAAATGCACACATTATATTGTTTAGTTATTTTTGTCATTCGGCCAGGTTTTGAAAATATTATGGATAAATAATTGCCTAAAAATCTAGATTTCATTAAGCATTTTTGGCTAAACACCAAATCAAAATTTTGGATAAAACTAAAAAAAGGATTATTCGGATAAAGTTTTTATCAAAAATTGTTGTATCAAATAGCCCAGGATCTTAATAGAAACGCCTCTATTTTTTCTAACCGTGGTTTACCTCTCAAAAATCATTTTGGAAAAAGTCCTAAGTATGAAAGTAAGGAT
Organism: Microlaimidae sp. YZB2_3; assembly: GCA_030248175.1. Lineage (NCBI taxonomy): Eukaryota > Metazoa > Nematoda > Chromadorea > Desmodorida > Microlaimidae > Microlaimidae sp. YZB2_3. The sequence continues at coordinate 8,505 of JASAMX010013798.1, read as the reverse complement.
ATATATTCATTTTGATTTTTCGACCATATATTCAGTCTAGGGTTATAGAATCAAAATTTTTTTTTAAAATTGTTATCGTCAATTGTTTTATGATACTTGAAAATTATGTCCATTATGTAAGCACTCCGTGAAATAAACTTAAAACAATTTCATTCGCTACTAAACGAAATGACAATTTTATAATATTAAAATATATTTTAAACAATGTATGACTGCAGGATAAGTTTATTTCTTACTTGTGAATCACTTCGTCATATTCACAAGCTTAAACCATTGAAAACCCACTGAAAGGGCTAAATTTGCTGTGGTTGGTATCACCCTTTTTCCTAGTACAAAAAATGCGGCGAAAAACAAACTCCGGACAAAAAAATCCCTGTGAGTGAATTATATTTGGCTGACTTCGTAAAAGTGTATGGAAACTTAGCTCGAAAGCACTAATTAATTAATTATCGCCAGAGCGTAGTCCAGGTTTAACTAGATAAAATTGTATAACTGTCTATAAACAGTGGGAACTTAAGGTCTCTCCGGACCGTTTTCTTAAGTATGGAAATTCGCGATTTTTGGCATACCAGATCTCGTGAAATACAGTAATATTTCGCTAAAAATTTATATGAGTGTTAAAAAGACAGAAATATCACGATTATAAAGTGAACATTCATTATATTATTTTAAGTAATTGAAATAATTGATATTAAAAATCAAATTGCAATGAAATTTTTTTAAAACCCTTAAAAGTATTTACTACAAACTATTTATTTAAAAAATACTTCCAATAGAGAGACACAGTTACCCTCTTTCACGTACGTAAAAATTTAACTGAATATTGTTGTATTTATGGTTTAATAAAGAATTTTCCGTGAAAAATGGGGGTTAATTTTTTCAAAATTTTGTTAAAACTTCGATTTAATTTAATTTGGTAAAATTTAAAGCTCCAGAAAGTATATTTCTATTAAAATTTATAATTTTTGGAAGGCCATGACATCTTTTGTATTTTTTAACGCATAAATAGCTCTGTCGTGCGTCGTGCGTTTTATCAATTTTTTTCAGAAGGGTGGTTTATAAATCGCTTTTAGAGCTTCTCGGTTTATAAATCATCCCATGGTAGCAGTGGCATAGTCGGTTAGCGCTTTGTCAAACTTTTTGAAAGGTCCCGAGATCGATTTCCACATAAAACATATTTGGCCACAATTTTTTTATGTTTTTTTTTTATTTTTTTATAATTAAAAAAAATTATTTCACATAAATTCAAAAAATATGATTATTGTAAACAGTATTTGTTGCCTGCTTTTCGCCAATTAGTCAAATTTTCGTCATTTGATTATCTTAAAATATTATAATACTCTATAAGTATAATAATTCAAAAGTAAATTGTGTGTAAATAAAAATGAGTAATTTTTGCTCTTTATTGCAATTGGTTTACTACTGAACGCTCTGCAATAAAAAACTGTCCGGAGAGACCTTAAGACTAAAAAAAATCAGAAATTAAAGTCTTAATTTGAAAATTAGAAATTGAAGTTAATCTCAAGTCTAAGCTAAGATTTCAACGAGTTAAAAAAAGAAATTTACAAATCTCCATTTTTGAAGTTTTAAATATTTCCTTTCGCTTTATGTTTTAGCGCCAAATTTCCCAAAAAAAATAGTTCACTGGAAAAATAAACGTGGCATTTTAAACCATTATTTTGTTTTGCTCTTATGCTTTTTGTATGAGCAATAATTTGTTTTTTATAGTTGTAAATAAGTCTAATTAAGTTAAGTAATTTTTTTATTATTGTTCGGTTCATTAGTTGTTTAGATTCATTTGATAAAAAAAGCAATGCTATAATTGTGGAGTGCTAGTATTACATTTAATTGACATGAAATAAACAAAATTTACTTAATAATAAACAAAGTAAACAACTTATAATAAATTATATTTTATGATTGATAAATTTTTAGCATCAGAAAACATCATAATATTGATATGTTAAAATAAAAAAAATTTACAATGTTTTTCAGCTATTTGTGTAAAATTTAATATGTTTGCGTTTTTATGTTTTGATTTTAGTTGATTATGAATACTTAAAGTAATTTTTTTGCTTAAAGTAAAAAAATAACGTGATTTTATTAACACGTTAAGTTACGTTAAGTTTAAACACTAAACTAAATTTTATTGGTTTAATTAAATTTAATTGATTAAAATAGTACATCATCGTCTGGGGACGAAATTTCGTCGCAGTCCTTTTCCATGAGTCAGGCAATTTTCGCTTTGGAATTAAATGTATTTCTTTTAATTTAATTTTATTTATTTAATTAAATTTAATTAATTAAAATAGTACATCATCGTCTGGGGACGAATTTTTGTCACAATCCTTTCCCATGAGCCAGGCATTTTTTGCTTTGGAATTAAATTTATTTCTTTTAATTTAATTAAGTTTTATATATTTAATTAAATTTAATTAATTAAAATAGTACATCATCGTCTGGGGACGAAATTTCGTCGCAATCTTTTCCCATGAGCCAGGCAATTTTCGCTTTGGAATGAAGCTGCCTTTCTTTCTCCAATTCTGCTTGCTTAGCCAAGTTTTCCATAGAACTCGATCTGAAATAAAAATATTTTACCCAAACACTGTTGTACAGTTATACCACGATAGTCAAAACCCTTCCGCAATTGAACGGGGGTTGTTCAGTTTTAAAGATTTCCACAGCATTATGACGTTCTAAATTCACTTTCAGTCGATAAGGGTTTGGAAAAAACATTGAATAACAAACAACAATAAATTGCGGTTATTTCTAAAAAAAGCAGAATTAAAAAACAATTAATACAAATATAAACAAAAATTAAACAAACAGCATTTGATTTTCAATTTTAAGAGGACTTTTTTGAGTTTCAGTAATGCTTTAGACACTCCAAATAATTACAAATGTACTGCTTGGAGGTTCTTAAAAATGAGAGATTGCTTATTTATAGACTGAAATTAATAAAAATCTGCGAGTCAAACTTTTGTTTTCGATTTCAATGATTTTTTGTGATAACATTACCTCTAATCCTAATAGCTTACAAAAATGTTTTTTATCATAATATCTGCGGTGGTTCAGGAAATGTGACCCTCCGAAAATTGCGTTTTTCGACAATTTTGTACTTGAAAGAATGCCCAATAGGTATTAAAACTTTAATTATAAAATATGCACTTAAAGAAAGCGGCTACTTTCTACTTTAATTTGATACCTTGATTGTTAAGATTGGTGCAGTATTTCTGGAGATATTACGTTTCCAGTACAAAAAACCCTCGATTTTTTTCGTTAAAACACCAAAAAACGGCAGTGATTTGATTAAATTTGCCCAACATTTTTGCCATCACTTTGCATTTTTTAGCAAAAAAATTGCGTGCATTTTTGTACGGGAAACGCAATACTTAAAAAAAATATTGCACCATTCTTAACAATCAAGGTATCAAATCAAAGTAAAAAAAAGCTGGCGTGGTGTTTTTATTTTGTACATAAAACCTGCATAATATAACCCCTTTTTGCTGTTTTAACTTTTATTTATTCGTTTAAGACATTGCATTTTTTAACACGTTAAATAATGAATAAAAAAGAAAATACTTTTTTCTTGGGGGCTCCGCAGCCAATTTGGACTTCCGAGGCTTTCTTTCCGTTTCCATTTCGTTACCGTCCACATTTCGCGCTTTCAACACCTTATGGAAAGACCAAGATTTTTTTCTCATCGGAGGGGGTTCTATAGATAAGGTTTTATTTGTTTATTACTAGGGTAACTGATCTACATTTGGTCAGTCTTATATTCGGGCATCGGCTGTTAATTTTGCCGGGCGCAAATTTATAAAATAAACTGCTAGATTTCTCGTGATTTCGTCTATCTAGCTACACGCTGTTTATTTATAAACTTTGTCATGTTAAAACCAACAGCCGGTGGCCGAAATTAAAGCTGACCGAATTTAAGTGAGCTACCCTAATTACCCAGTCATCGAAATAATAAGTCGCAAAATTAAAAAACTTTTAAAAAATAATAAAATAAATCACAAAAAAATAGTTTATATAGTTTTTGATTTCCGCTTATAAACATATTTTAGCTAACCACTATGTTTTCAGAAACATGTGAGATTATCCGGCATGAAGCATTATGCTTACTGATTATCGTGCATGGTAACAAATATATTTACATGTTAATAAAGAGCAGCGTTTTATTGCAATTTAACAACGATGCGTCAATATAATTAAATTATTTGTTTTGTTTAAGCTTTAAAATAGACTAAAAAATTTAAACGCTAAAAACTTCTATGAATATAAATTTATGATATAAGTAAAATATAATTATAGTTACACAGTGTCAATGTTTTGTTCTGTTAGTATAGGCACCTTGCACTGGAACTTGGTTTATACATGAAGTATGCAATATACATAAGCGTAACCATAATGGATAATTACCGTATCTCCTACTTATCTTTTGTAGTATGCAGATCAACCCTCGAAAGCGCGCGAAATTTCGATCGGTTGATCTGCATACTACAAAAGATAAGTAGGAGATACGGTAATTATCCATTATGGGTACGCTTATCTATATTGCATACTTCATGTATAAACCGAGTTCCAGTGCAAGGTGCCTATACAAATTAACTCGTAGTAAAACTTAAACTAAATAAAATCATTAAAATACCTTTTAATAAAAAATCTGAAAGTTATATCTAAAAAACTTCAATTAAGCTAAGTTGAGTTTAGAATTTCAACAGTTCACTTGCTGTTTAGTCATAGTGAAAAAATAAAGTAAATTAAATTAAGTAAAGTAAATTAAAAACTAAGTAAAGTAAATTAAACTAAGTAAAGTAAATTAAACTAAGTAAAGTAAATTAAACTAAGTAAAGTAAATTAAACTAAGTAAAGTAAATTAAACTAAGTAAAGTAAATTAAACTAAGTAAAGTAAATTAAACTAAGTAAAGTAAAGTAAACTAAGTAAAGTAAAGTAAACTAAGTAAAGTAAAATAAAATTAGAGTAAAAAAGTAAAGTAAAATTAAAAAAGTAAAGTAAAAGTAAAAAAAGTAAAGTAAAAAAAGTAAAGTAAAAAAGTAAAGTAAAATTAAACTAAGTAAAGTAAAGTAAAGTAAAGTAAATTAAACTAAGTAAATTAAACTAAGTAAAGTAAATTAAACTAAGTAAAGTAAATTAAACTAAGTAAAGTAAATTAAACTAAGTTGAGTTTTAGAATTTCAACAGTTCACTTGTTGTTTAGTCATAGTAAAATTGTTGTTTTGTCATAGTAAAAAGTATCTTTTAGCACAGAGTGAACTTTCGTTAAAATTAAGAAACAAACTGTAATTTTTCTTCAACGTTGTTTTTTGTTTTGTTTTTTGTTTTTTTTTAATATTTTTGCGATAATGTAATATTTTTTGTTTTTGTTTTTGTGCTCTGTTTTATATTTTCACAAAATAATTTTCAAAAATAATTCGTAAATTGGTTTATAATTATTTTCTATTTATGAGTCGTTTTACCTTTGGGATTTTTTCTTCCAAAAATCGATGCATATTTGCAAAAGGTATTCCGCGACAGTGCTGCACTGCGTTAAGCTCCGCGCCGGAATGAGGCGGAACGGAATTTAACACAGTGCAGCACTGACGCGGAATCCTTCTGCGGATTTGCAAAGGGTTTGTGTCTAATTTACTTTTTAGTTGCATAAACTGTACCAAAATTTTTAACCAGTAGAAAAAAATTTTTAAGAAAATTTAAAATGATCCTTCTTAGTGCATACCTATCTGTATGCCTTCTTAGTGCATACCTATTTGTGTGTAATGTGTAATGTTAGCTGTAGGATAACTGACTTAAATTCGCTCAGCCTTAATTTTGGCCACTGACTGTCATTTTTTTCAGGCGCAAAATTATGCAATAAACTACGTAGAGCTAAATAGATCTTGATGTCATCTATCCAGCCGTACGCAATTCATTTCATAACTTTGAATACGACAAAAATAACAGCCGGTGGCCGAAACTAAGGCTGGCCGAATTTAAGTCAATTACCCTATGTTTGATAGAATAAAATGATGATAAAAAATACCTAACGCATTTCCTGGCGGTTGATTATTGATTTGAACAGCCGTCATGATTTCCTTTTTCGTTTCTTTATTTGATCCAGCTCTTTTTACGAATAAATCGTTTCTTAAACTATTTCCAAACTGTACGCGATTTATTAGTTCTCCGTTTCGTTGTCTTTCGCCGTCAACGTCCGTTTTACCCTCGTCGTCGGTGTAAATCTTCGGCACGCTTGGAACAATTTCGCGTTTACTTTCCGCTCGAAACTCAAAATCGGCCGCTAGCTTCTTCTCTGCGTGTGCGTCGTTGCTTTCCTGTATTTGCAAGGGGTGATAACGTCTTTTTGCCGGCAATATTGACACCGCTCGCTCATAGCCGAGGAAAAGCCACTTCTTCCGGCAATTTCACGCTTTCCGGAAAGGAAAATTCTTCGCTACTGGGACTGGTCTCGTTGCCGGGGTCGGGGGTAAGATGCGTCTGCGTCGTACAGAGATTCGGACGGAACTTCGGTGGGAAAAGATATCCGGTCAACTTTTCGACCAATAAGCAATAAAATTCCTAAAATAAAATTTCGTTCTACTCAGCACTTTTTTTGACACAATTAGCTTCGGTATGCCCGGCTTTTAGTATTATTAAAAAAACTGAAAAGAAACCAACCAGGCGCTAATTAAAAGGGTAGTGTATTATAAAACCAAATATATAAGTTAGGTTTGTATAGGGAAATATATAAATCAAAATGTTAAATAGTTGTACACTTGGAATAGAGATACAAATTTTTTTCCGTTGCCAAAGTCAAAGTTATTTATTACAGTAAAAACCACAACAATAAACAAGAGTATCACAACTGCAAACCGATCACGGTTGCAACAAAACAAATAAAAAGTATGATGGGATGGCTGTAGTATTTTAAAGCTCTGTGGGTGCGTTATAGCCACAAATCCCTTCTTTAAATTGTAGTAAGCCACTAATTTTAGGCTGCGATCTGTAACCACAAATCTCACCTACACACTGCAAATATGATTTGGTCATTAATTTATTATATTAAGCTTAGTTATAATATGCTTTTTTTGCAAAATATTGAAAAAAGTATTGCTTGTAGCCAGTCTAGATTAAAAAGTAATGTGTATTGGAAAAAAGCATTAAATCGATTTCTTAAACAAATTGGTCAACGTAACATACAAAATCGACATGTAGAATGAACTGTAACGTTAGTACTTTTATAAATATCGGAAATATCGACAATTTTGCTCGCTTACAATTTCGCAAATTTTTTCTTCAGAGAATATGCTATTGTTTGCAAACTGCAGAAAGAAATATGTAAAGCAACAGAAAAAAACATACCTGTAAATTAAAACGTTTAGAAACATAGATATGTTAGTTACAAGTTACAAGCAGAAAAATTAAACAAGTTAGGTAAAAACAAGGTAAAAGTTTTATAATGTTTTTTCCAAAGAAAAAAGAAACCAACATTATTCAATATATTAATGGGTGTTTGAGAACAAAGCAATTTTAGTGTTTTTTTTTTTAACCCAGCCGTCTGGGACCTAATATAAATACTTGTATCGGAGCATTTATTATTTAAGCTAAATAGAAATCTTGATGACGATTGTTTGTTTAACAACTATATGTTTTTAGTATATCATAAATAAAACCAAAGCAAAATATTCTATGATTATGGAAACAACGGTCTATGGAGTTTTATAAATATAATTTTTAAAAATAGTTTAATAGACGATTTTCTTAATTATTAGCTATTTCATTAAATTATTTCATTTATACAAAGCTATGTACACTATCACGAGTTACTATCAGATAACAACAACATTAAATTTTCAAATCTGACAGTATTAATAGAAAAAACGGGTGAGGGAAGGGGCTATCTCTATTTATGCAATAATAAAATGTAGTAATTTGATTAATATTAATATTGTATAAGTTAAAAGTTACCTGAAGATGATTTATTAAGAAAACGAAGGAAAAGTGGAAACCAAAAAAAAACTTCAAATTTTTGGGAGGAAGAAGATATTAAATATCAAAACAAAAAATACGAATTAGCCCAGTCATGGGCATTGTTTTCTAGCCAACAATTATTTTTACTCGTTTTGATATTTTATACAAAATTATCAAAACTAATTTGTTCTTATTAAGCACCGTAATTACGAAAAATAGATAAATTATAATTAATTTTAAATTTAAATTGTTACATTTAAAAATGAAAAATCAGAATAACTAAAAAAAATACAGATTTAGCCAAATCTTTAATCTCATGTATATTAAAATTAGTGATGCAGATTGATAAACCAGAAGCTTCATTTGTAAGAATTTTTAATGCAGTTTGACTCCAGTATAAAGGACAACTATAAAGCACCCACGCATGAAATTTATTCATTTTACAAAGGCTAAAAAACTGAAATATATATGGGCAAATAAATAAAAAAGGACATATTGTCAGACTTGGATTTTGACAATACTCGTGTGGTATATGCAG